>CP139507.1:170999925-171180806 GCA_021014915.2 Artemisia tridentata subsp. tridentata | reverse complement strand
TTGTGTTTGTTAGTGCAAGCAGTCTCGTTGGGGAGATTGTTAGTGCAAGCAATCTCGTTTGTTTTGATTGATGACAAACATGTAACTTGATACATAACGTAAAATGTACAAGTTACTTGTAATCTTATTTTGTCTCAACATACATTCAACACCTCTCGAGTCCTCGTATGATACAACACAGGTTCATACATGTTTGTTATGTGGCATTATGATCAAACCCTTAACAAACCATTTAGAATGTTTAAAATACGGTTAGGTAATTAAGTATTTTAAAAAGGCTAATCATTCTACTTAGAACCTCATTTTATACATGTTACATGATCACTAGGATACATGTTACACATTACAAGTTTACTAGGAAGAACAACATATACAAGTTTACATGTTTATTTCTTAAAATGGAAACTTTATTAGTTAAATATTAGGATGACATCATTGCATACATCATTAGAAAATCTTAGGAAGATTTGAAATATATTTTGGAAAGATTCTTAAGTAACAAAGTTGACTTTGGTAGATATGGAAAGATCTTGGAAAGATCTTGAAATGACTTGACATAGATATGAAAAGATCTTGGAAAGATCTTGAAATGACTTGACATAGATATGGAAAGATTTAGATAATATTTTGTATAGATCTTTAAGCTACTAAATTGACTTTGCAAAATCTTGACATGATATGAAATGATATGGAAAGATTTGTTGAATTCTTAGCTGTCATGTAGCCACGGATCCAAAGCAGTACAAGGACGGATCCAAATTAAGGGATCCGCCAGATCCGAGGCTTGTAGAAATTGTTTTCCTATAAATAGTAGCCCATGGTTTTACACATGGTTTTACACATAGTTTTACACATGGTTTTACACATAGTTTTACACATAGTTTTACATATAGTTTTACACATGTTTTCCTATAAATAGTAGTCCATGGTTTTACACAAAGTTTCATGCAATTAGAACACACATTCCCTCACTCATTTCACACACTTAGACCAGTAGCAACACATGTAGATTCATACATTAATCACCCTTAACATAATGATCATAATGTTACTAACTTTCATTCTGTTGTAAGCATACATTGTTAGTGATCCTGTGAAGCAAGCTCAAGATCATGAGACATCATCCATAGCATACTTCCTGATCCACCAAGAAGATTTCTCATTTGAGAAGCTCATGTAGATCTCACTTGCATACACGAAGATCCATCACAACAAGTTTAGGGAGCTTGTGATCTTCATACATTGAAGGCTTCCTATCAATGGAAGTTCATTTAGATTAGCTATTCATATCCATGACCCATTTATGTCATGGATCATCATTGTAATCCATTCATATTAGATTAGGTGGTTTATGTGTTTGTACCATAAAACACAAGGTTTCTATGTTGGGCCATAAAACATAGTGGGAGTGGTTGTACTCGTGTAAAGAACACGGTATCTAGCTTAGTACCGGAAAAAGGTTAAGCGACGTAGGGAGTGGTTGTACCCTTGGTAAAGAACTCGACATCTAGCTTAGTGTCGGTAATTGTATAGGCGACGTTAGGTTGGTTCTACCTCGAACTAGAACCCGGTATTTAGCTTTGTACCGGAAAAAGTGTAAGCAACGTGTGTAAGGTTTTCTCCGCCGAGAAGGGAGATTGTTGATCTAGTGAAGTAACTCTCGAGTTGGGTACTCGGGGAGTGGAGTAGGGCGGAGAGGAGCTCCGTGACCGAATCACTATAAATCATCATGTTCGGTTTGCGCTTTCTTTTACTTATCGCTTTACTTTATGTTTGCATTATATATGTTTGCTTGTATTGTGATTTGTTGATCATACATTTGTGACAACTTGGTTAAGTGTATATTGATCATAAACTACACTTAACATCTTTCATATTAGAACAAGCTTAGACGGAAATTTGATACAACAAGTTTTAAGATTTTAAAACGGTAAACGTATTCACCCCCCCCCCCTACGTTTTCACAAATGGTATCAGAGCCACGTGGCTCTCATTTTCAAAACAAATGGTTTTTAAAATAGAGTACGATCCATGTATCAAATTACCTCTGAAGCAGAACATAATATGAAAAATATTTCGCTAAGTATACTTTGAAATTTTGTTGTTAAATATTACTTTGTATACAAGCTTGAAGATGTATTTGGAAAATCAAAAGAGAAGATTTCTTAAAAAAGGTTTAAGTGTCAAATTATGTGTGTAAAGCTAATTTACAAAAAACTTGGGTTTTAAGGGAGTGTTTGGGATAACTATTAATCTAGTTGAGAAATCACCTACGTAAATGTTTAGACAAGTCACATAAGTAGAAATGTTGTTAAATATGTGTAATATATGTTTAATATTAAGTCTAGCAAGTCCGACACACTTTCGCTATGTCAAAATATGAGTTTTGTTGAATCTGGCACAGAGTCCCGCGGATCCAAATGGTATAAAGGGCGGATCCCTTTATTTGGATCCGCCGGATCCGTTTGTACAGTGTTCAGTTTTTGTCAAACTTCAAAAAATCATAACTAATTAATCGTAAGTCCGTAGGAGTCGTGCCACCTATCATTTTGAAGGGAATTAAGTATACTTTCATTTAAAAATAATATCATGGCCTGAATCTAAATTGAAATAGTTAAAATAAATCAAAAGCTACAACCTGTCCAAAATATTAAGTTTAATTTTAACACATTAACTTAAACTTTTACGTCGGGCAATGTAAGTTGGTTTTCTTTGAACATTGATATGATTTCTTTTGAAACTAAAGTATTTAGTAATATAAAGGAAACAAATCAAGCTTGGCATACATCGTCATATTTAAACGCAAAATGACGAAAAGTATCTTTTCATTTACGCTATGCTATGTGACTGTCTGTTCTAAGTTATTTTCATACATGTTGTTTGCTTGTTGAATGTTGTGATTACATTTGTTGATTTGTAATACATAAGTTTTTGCCATGATAAGTTATTTGCTTGTTTATCAATTGCTCATTTTATGCATAATAGGAAATTTGCAAGATATTGTGCAATAAGTTGATAAACTGTATTTGTTTCACTTATAGACTTAGATATTTTTGTTTACATATGTTATATGAAAACCTTGCATAACTCACTTAAGAATGATAACTAAGTAAAACTAGTTTAGTGTTTTGAAAAGTATTGTCTTACACAAAATTGTTCAAGCGTTAAAATGTGTAAACATGTAGTAACTTTGAAAAAGAGTGTTTGGTACAAACAAAATGAAACAATGATGTTTTGAATTGTTATGCCTTTAGGATATTATCTTGTTGTTAAACCTTTATGTGTACTAACCATGTCATACAGGACGATAACACTTTGATGTTATCAAGTTTTCCATGTTTAAGCCACTGTTTTGCTTAACATCCATTTATGGTATGTTACTATCATCAGATTGATCTATGTGCAAACGTGTGTTAGAATATGCGTTTTTAGTTTTACTTTATCACATATTAGTAGTTACATATATTTTAGGAGAATTTCCGGGGTTTGAGCGGGTAACGCAAAATATGGATATCTCTCTGTTAAGAATTAGGACTTCCACATGGCGGATATGACGGATCCCAAATTTTGGTTCCGTCTGCTGTACACTTTGGCTCCGCCATTCCTCACCCTGCGGATTATGCGGAACCCAAATATGGGATCCGCACTTGTGTTCGATTGGATCCGTCAGTCTCAACAGTAACTTTTTCATAATTCCCGACTAATCCCGATCCTTAGATCATTGATTCTAGTTCTTAGGATTCTTATTAGTGATGTTCACTCAAATTAGGATTAGGACATCTCACCAAACACCAAATAGGATAATCATATCTAATCACAGTTTCAAATCTCATGAAAATACTCCAAGGTACCTTTTCGGTAAACCACTGAGTATTTGTGATCATTACACACATTCATTGCATCCTCCCGTCCTTTACTCATTCACTAGCTTGATTTGTAAATTGACAACTTCCAAACTAATCCAGACTCACTATTTACATATATATCATAGATTACAAACCCAACTCATGACTGTGGATATTGTCGAGTTTCCATATATGTTGCCTTACTTGGTTAACATGTCATTCTTCAAGAGGATTATGATTTACATCGAGTCATAACTCACACTTAGGCTATAGATGTATTATCAAGTCTTATCTCAACAAAGTAGGATTGACAACTTAAGTATTTCATCCGAAATATTCAAGTAAATTTGACTTACGATTGTAGTCATTAAAAGTCATATCCGAAACAATCAACTCCCAAGTATTTTAACAACGTATGTTAAAACACTTATCCTGTCTAGAACATTTGTTCTTCACTTTCAGCTCCTAGGTTTCACAAGCACTTTATCCACTAGTGAACCACAAGAATCAGTATCCATTCTTGTCATGAAACCCAAAAGTTCATCTATAGTACAACAAACTCCTACAACACCAAAATCCATGCCATTGAGTGCATTGCTCAAAAATCCCTTAGTCCAACACTCATACAAAATCAAATGCACGTTGAATCAACTCAACCATACTTTATCACCTATCGCATTAGAACCTTCACCATCAAATGACCATGATGGTCACATTCAATGTTTATCATTGTCCACTAGGTTTAAGTAGTACAACTTTCACAAGTCATCAAAGTATTAGTAATACTTCATCACCAAGCTTCTGCTTATGTCTCAAATCAATATTTTAACAACATATGTTAAAATGCAAAATCTCAAAGACAACCTCATGCACCCCAAGTAACAATGACTCTTGAGGAGTATACATAAGAAACTCAAGTGAATTCTTCGTGTCATCCCCAAGTTTATTTAGGACTATCAAACACTTTGGCTTCATTTAGGAAAACATAATGTTTGGGAAAGCATCATGCCTTAGAAATCATGCGTTTAGGATAATGTATATCCTCTGCATCATTCTCTCCTTGCAAACATGAATGGTTATGTTACAAGAGATTTCATTACATCTCATCTGCAAGTTCTATGAACACATCTCTTGGTCTTAGATAATCATTTCACATAATTAAACTCAACATAAAAGATGTCTCCCTTTAGATCATTCAATCTTAGATTCCAAACACAAAGATTAAAATCTGTTGACACCTATTTGTCAAATTCCCATGTATAACATGACATCTTCATCACCTTAGTTTTAATAGAAATAGTTGAGTTTCATTAAGTCATGTATTGGTGAATTATCTTGTCTTAGGAATAATAATCAATCAAGAAGTAGATGTGATTTTTCTTAGTAAAATCACTTGCATTACATATATATATGTGTTGATTACATGTTATGTGTTTGATATGTTTAAATGTTTTGACATAATCATGATAATTATTTTAATGATAATCAAATGTGTAAACCTTGGAAAGGAATTGTCTGCATGCGTATATGCTTCATGTTAACAAGATTTGAATAATATGTTCATTCTTTCGTTATATGCTATTTCACAAGATTAACGTATTTACTTGTTAACTCATGATGTCATTTTTATATGATGTTTCTATATTTGAAAAATAGTGTCTTTTGTTGACATTCTTTGAGTCTTTTTCGTAGGATGGTCTAAATGATGTATGCTTCTAAAATGTTAGAATTATTTGTATGAACCTGTTGTTTCATTACTTTCGTGGTCATGTCACACTACTTGATTGCCATGTGTGCACTTATATGTCTAAGTGCTTTTTTGGTATGATGAACATTTAGAAGTCATTTTATTTTACACATAGATCATTGTGTTAATTAATAAGTAAGTATGCTTAAGTGACTAAGCCTAACTTCAAAACAATTTCACGATGTAGTATCTAAAACAATGTCATGCTATCGTGCAATATGATTATTTGTCTTTATGCTATGTGGTAGATTTTTGTCTAGTAGATGAATATTTTTCTTTTTGTTTATATTAGATGTTATGATTTCTATGATCTTCACATCTTTTGTCATTAAGACTTTTGTCTTGTAGATTGACAACAAATTGTTTGTTATTTCTCTTTGTTATGCTTATTTTACATAATTGCTGTCCCATTATTGCTACTTAGACTAATAATATGTTTATGGGATCTACTTTCTTGCATATAGCTTTAAAAGCTAATAAGATTAAATTTTAGAGGTTTGAAATGTGTGTTTGGGTATCTTTCAACATACCTCTCTCCAAATCGTATTGTTGCTTCCGCTTTCCTAACAACATCTCCATCATCCTTTAGTTATAACAATACACCTTCCATGAGAAAACCACATGCCACGTCGTGCGATCATCTTGCATTGATAGAGAAGAGCTACATAACTTCGAGGATGAAGTACTTTGTATGCTTACCAACATCCGCAAAAACATTACTAAGCTCATTGCTTTCATTAACTTGCTTCATCATTCTTAACATCACACATTATGATGGATGTCCACCGATTAAGGGGGAGAGAAATTCATTCACATAACTGTCTCTTCATATTTTAGAACATGTACTCATTTTTCTTACATCCCCAAGTACCAACACTTAGGTTCACACCATTTAGTTAAAATCAACTCACAAAATCACAAAGTGATTCAAACCTTATTAACCCAATATCATAGTTTTATACCAATACCTCGTCAAGAGAAAACACATTATGTGTTTAACAAATCTCTTAAATGTGAACCATCAAGTCTCATTAGACTTTAGTGAAACCAAATCCATAGTTATAAGTGAATAGACCTTAGTTTGAACCCTCGTTTGATCAAAAAAGACAAAACATGACCAAATCAATGTTTGGTCACACGGTACCCTTCGATAAGAAGGACGGAACCAAAAATTTGGTTGCGCCCAATCCGCGGGTACGAGGTTCTGCTTTTAAACATCCATAACAGACAACCTTCTCACAACCAACGATTCTAGGATTTAGTTTCACATCATCATTCTCTAGAACAACTTCATTGTCTAGAACATCTTCTAGAACACCATCATATGATCTCATCCTTTTTCATTCTTGATTCGTATCAAGCACGTCATTGTCAGTGCAAACAGAACTATCATTCTCAACACGTTAGTTCAACCAACACTCTCATTATATGATGACATTTTCATCCTCATATAGGTATCCAGTATTCATTGTAGTTGCATATGGAATCTTTATTCCAAAGTGATCATTGCCTTCACTTCCTCTTAAATCCATTCGAGCACTTATTATGGCACGATTCATCATCTTTGGTAGATGATAATATCATAACCTTAATCATCTTCAATACATTTACCTTTATAGCATTTGCTATACATTATAATATTTGTATTCATTGCATTCATTAAAACCACCACCTTTCATCATCTTTTTCACTAATCATCAACCCCATGGATTAGCGAAAGACCTACTTGTATCAACCCTTAGTTATCAATTAAGTTATCACTAATAAACTAACACCAACACTAGCATCGCTAACTTTAACTCCACTTCATATCCTCGTCATAGGCATTGTTTTGTAGGAGTGTATTCTTGAAAATTTAATTCTTATTAGAAGATTACACACTTTATAACATGGTTTACTAGATAATCATGATTGATATCACAATTGGTATGCTGCATCATATTTTTCTTTGATTAGACAATCACAATAGGTAAGTTGCTTGTAATTAGATTATTAATATGTTGCATAATATTTTTCTGTGAGATAAAATATATTGCACTAACCATTTAATTGTAGGATCATCAACATATACGCTCGATCGTATATAGCTTACTCATCATAGGATGAAGTTTGCATCAATTATTTTTCTTTTTTTATAGGTTCATCTTGACGCCCTAGAGCAAGGGGGAGTTTTCGTCAAGCATTTTTTAGGATGCATCATATATACGCATTGGTGTATATCACATACTTGTCCTTGGAAAAATATTGTTTTATACTAACCTTTATTTTGTTCGGATTCTTCATCCTTGGATCATATACGTCGGTACCCTAGCAACGGGGAGTATAGATCGAGGGGAAGTATATCATATACTAACTCATCATTTTTGGCATTTCTCATCCTTGAACCGTATACGTTGGTACTCTAGCAATGAGGAGTATACATCAAGGGAGAGCATATTATAGTCTAACTATTTGTTTTGTAGGATCATGCATCATCATACATCATGTAACACCCCAACCCGATAAGGGTAAAGATGTCATAATAATGGTTTCATATCAGATCAAAACAAAGCATACATCAACAATAATACAAGGGTTACAAATGAAATACTGAATATACAAGGTTACAAATGGGAATTTCAATAACTACTAAGTCTAAATATAATGACTTCTAATCATTGCTAATCCACAAGCTATCAAAGTCTTCTAAGTCCGAGGTTCTCTCCACTCATAACCCAGCTTCCATCTAAAGACCTGCTGCAGGAAAAGAAATGCGGCTGAGCTTAAAAAGCCCAGTGAACAGATATATAATAAACGGAAATGAAATCAAAAGGAAACGAACATGTGTTTACAAAGGTATAATCAAAGAGTACAAGGTAAGAAAGGGAAAGGGAAGGTTAGTAATCCACCACGATCCCGAACACAAATCAAATATAGTAACCATGTCTTCATAATCATATAGAGGGGAGACCTCTCAGATAATCAGATAATATGAGGGGTGTCCTCATTCTTCAAATGGAGTAGCTAGCTCCCGAACTTGTGAAAGACGTGGATTGCACCCAGCATCAGTCACCGAACAATATATAATATCAAATCATGTTAAGTCCATGAACCTAGGATGCATCCATACACCCCCCGAACAATAATATTGGCCATATTAAATAATAAAGCGCGCATGTCAAAATGAGGACGGTGTGAGAAATCACTCACCCACACGTGAGTCATGCCACTGGTGCATCAATGACACGGCCATGTTACCTTCATGGCTAGGAAACGAACTTGGCTCGGGTATCAAACTGAAGGGTCAAAGGTCGAAGGTCCAAATCATAGCAAAGGTTCAAATAGTCTAAGTCATCAAATCATAGTCAAAGTACAAATATCAAAGGTTCATGGCAAAGGGTTCATATCCAATATCAAAGTCAAACGAATCCAAACGAACCGATCAAAGGTTCATAATCAAATGGTTCATTTGAAGAAATCTTTATCAAATGGTTTTCATAAAAAATGATCTTTATTAACTATTTTCACAAAAGTAGTCTTTAAAAGTAATTTTCATAAAAGTTTGGTAAGATTCCAAATAAAAGTGGTATCGCATATTTCATAAACATCATTTTAAAATAAGTTTTTCCTCAAAGCATTTCCATGATATAATTAAAAAGGTTTTCACATCTAGTTACCAAAATCAAATGAACCTTCGAAGCATCAAGTGATACGAATACTAATATCCCAAGGTAACGAACGAATATCAAACGGATCATTATAGAGGCTCAAAGCAAAAAGGGTCATATAGAACATCAAAGTCAAAATGAATCAAACAAACGAAACAAAGTGTAGGGGAACATAGCAATGGCTTAGGGAATCTTAAAAAGGAATCAAGATCAATGAGTCATGAGAAAGAAAACACCCTTACTGAAAAAGGGTAGAATATCTGTACCTTAGACCGCAAGTGAAAACATAACAGAAACAAAAATATCGGAAGTAAACTCCATCTTCAGGGAATCTACATGAATTTATGATCGTCTGGTTAATAACTTATTTTAAATCAGATTACTTATTTTAGTCGGCTTTCCATTTTAGGTAACTTTCCATATTTAGCAGGTTTCCATAATTAGTAACTTTCCAAAAGTAACAAGTTTCTATAATTAGCAAGTTTCCATAATTAGTAACTTTCCAAAAGTAACAAGTTTCTATAATTAGCAAGTTTGGTCATTTATAATATAATTACAGTCAATTTAGGTTAAAATGATGAAAGCGATTATTATTATAATTTAGGGTTCATTTAAGACAAGTTACAAAAGTTTAGTATTAAAAGTGTCGTATTAATAAGGTATAGGGTCGAATATGCAAATTATGTGATTATCACTTTAGTTCTCATATTACACGATTTACACTCTTATCATATTAACGGATCGGACCCACAAGTTTTACAATTAACAAAATTAATCCTATTCTTTATTAGGATCGAACATCTTTTTTTTTTCTTTTTCTTTTTTTTAAAGAACCTAGCCCTCGTCATTTATATGAAGCCAAGACAAACTAACGCCCTAGCGTTGTGACTAAAAGTCGAGACATCATTATATTTTAGATAGTATTAGAGATATCACGTCCCATTCCTCTCTTGCGATACATACTTCCCATAATATTACCAGCCAAGACCATACCATATTCACACGTAAATTATTATTTCCATCGACTAAGTGTATAACTTGCACGTTCAAATCCTTAATCTATCTCATATATTACTGTATATATAGTGCATGTTATCTCATGAATCACGTTTCACATGGGCTGAATGCTCCATCACGTTAAGAGTTTTAATATCGAAACATATATTATCATATTTCTCAAGTAGTTTACTGATGTAAATGTAACAAATAGAAAGGCCCCATGCACGATTATAATTATCTCATATAGTATTTTTATCAATTCCTTCAATTCATTCATTATCCGATTACATCATTCTAGTGTGAGTTTGTTATATGTGGAACATTAGTACCATCATATGTACATATCATTGTACAAGTAGAAGAAAGGTTTACATGTTAACAGGTAATAAGGTAAAGTGAAGAACTGAAGATGTACCTCAGGCAATCAAGTACAATCGATTCCGAAATACGAACACGAACACATGTACAAACAATAACACAAGAGTCCAATGAGCCACAAACACCAATAATCAAAGCGGACTGAATATCACCACAAACATGAAACTGACTATCTCGAGATACGTGTGCTATGGTGCATGAATGAGATCTCCATGACAACGGGAGTAGACTGATATCAAAGTCGAACCCTAGCGACTCGATCTCCAACGCCCAAGCCAACCCATTATTCGAACATGAACCACGTAATAACCACCACCTTCGTCCATGCACAACCGAACTACTCATAACACACACCGCGACTCGTAACCAACTCAACACTAACCACCAAGGAGAAGCCACCAATGAGTCTCTTTCGCTTTGCTTTTGAGTCGAACAGGAAAAGAGAAAGAAAACAAGTAGCAGCCGACCATTGTGTGTAGTTTTTAGGGTTTTGTTTAGAAGTTTTGTGTTAAGAGAAAGTTAGCATATATCAAAAAAATAATATGTGAGCATGCATAGCATATAGGCAGACGTGAGAAGGAACTTTTTAAATAGGGAAAATTTCTGATTTAGTGGGATGTGATTGACAGCAATATGTGCACATGATTTGGTCATTTAAAACAAAAATAAAAACGTGTGCAGAATTATTTTCTTTTCTCAAAATAGGAACATGCTAAAATTGTGGGATTATGGTATCTTCAATTTTTCAATGCATACTTATCTCCTTGATCCATTTCATAGCCAAATTTTGTGTCTTGGTTACGAAGATAAATCGCCTAGTATTTCCAACATGTGTAGAATTACTTGTTTTGTGATCTTTACTTCATAATGTAAAATTTTTATTAATTTAACTTGTTAGGTAACTTACATTATTGATTATCTTAAGTTAAGTGCAAATGGTGTTACTTATATAATTTTATAAGTTCTTAAAAGTTCAAATTCAGAGGGGATTTTGGTCATTTCGGATTGTGGTAATTTTGGGGTTTTACACATCATATCCTTGTCATTCCATTTAGGTGGAGTATAAATCAAGGGGGAGCTTCAAATTTCTCATAATCACATTCTGCTACGCATTATATGCATTTCATTCATCATGCATTTTTCATATATATATTTTTTTATGTTGCACACCACTAACCTTGATGTAGGTTAAGAGTCTAGTTTGATCCATGGATCCGCTAACAACCTAGGGGACGCAACAACCATAGGAGATTGGAGTAGTATAATTAACTTCACTAGGGATGATGCAAGCTCGCCATTTCAGGGAGAAATGAAGTTAACTCCAAGGACACACCCTTTTTGCTTCGACAAAAGGGGGAGAAAGATGTAAACAGAGAAAGCAAGTAACTACAGACATAAGGAGAAAAGGGAGAAAGGTGTAAACGGAGAAACGGACACAAGGAGAAAGTAAGTAATTACGGACACAAGTAACTTTTTGCATTTTACTTTCTATCACGTTTACATATTTTTTCATCATCAAAAAGGGAGAGATTGTTAGTGCAAGCAGTCTCGTTGGGGAGATTGTTAGTGCAAGCAATCTCGTTTGTTTTGATTGATGACAAACATATAACTTGATACATAACGTAAAATGTAAAAGTTACTTGTAATCTTATTTTGTCTCAACATACATTCAACACCTCTCGAGTCCTTGTATGATACAACACAGGTTCGTACATGTTTGTTATGTGGCACTATGATCAAACCCTTAACAAACCATTTAGAATGTTTAAAATACGGTTAGGTAATTAAGTATTTTAAAAAGGCTAATCATTCTACTTAGAACCTCATTTTATACATGTTACATGATCACTAGGATACATGTTACACATTACAAGTTTACTAGGAAGAACAACATATACAAGTTTACATGTTTATTTCTTAAAATGGAAACTTTATTAGTTAAATATTAGGATGACATCATTGCATACATCATTAGAAAATCTTAGGAAGATTTGAAATATATTTTGGAAAGATTCTTAAGTAACAAAGTTGACTTTGGTAGATATGGAAAGATCTTGAAATGACTTGACATAGATATGAAAAGATCTTGAAAAGATCTTGAAATGACTTGACATAGATATGGAAAGATTTAGATAATATTTTGTATAGATCTTAAAGCTACTAAATTAACTTTGCAAAATCTTGACATGATATTAAATGATATGGAAAGATTTGTTGAATTCTTAGCTTTCATGTAGCCACGGATCCAAAGCAGTACAAGGACGGATCCAAATTAAGGGATCCGCCAGATCCGTGGCTTGTAGAAATTGTTTTCCTATAAATAGTAGCCCATGGTTTTACACATAGTTTTACACATGGTTTTACACATGGTTTTACACATGGTTTTACACATGGTTTTACACATGGTTTTACACATGGTTTTACACATAGTTTTACACATAGTTTTACACATGGTTTTACACATAGTTTTACACATGTTTTCCTATAAATAGTAGTCCATGGTTTTACACAAAGTTTCATGCCATTAGAACACACATTCCCTCACTCATTTCACACACTTAGATCAGTAGCAAAACATGTAGATTCATACATTAATCACCCTTAACATAATGATCATAATGTTACTAACTTTCATTATGTTGTAAGCATACATTGTTAGTGATCCTGTGAAGCAAGCTCAAGATCATGAGACATCATCCATAGCATACTTCCTGATCCACCAAGAAGATTTCTCATTTGAGAATCTCATGTAGATCTCACTTGCATACACGAAGATCCATCACAACAAGTTTAGGGAGCTTGTGATCTTCATACATTGAAGGCTTCCTATCAATGGAAGTTCATTTAGATTAGCCATTCATATCCATGACCCATTTATGTCATAGATCATCATTGTAATCCATTCATATTAGATTAGGTGGTTTATGTGTTTGTGCAATAAAACACAAGGTTTCTATGTTGGGCCATAAAACATAGTGGGAGTGGTTGTACCCGTGTAAAGAACTCGGTATCTAGCTTAGTACCAGAAAAAGGTTAAGCGACGTAGGGAGTGGTTGTACCCTTGGTAAAGAACTTGACATCTAGCTTAGTGTCGGTAATTGTATAGGCGACGTTAGGTTGGTTCTACCTCGAACTAGAACCCGGTATTTAGCTTTGTACCGGAAAAAGTGTAAGCGACGTGTGTAAGGTTTTCTCCGCCGAGAAGGGAGCTTGTTGATCTAGTGAAGTAACTCTCGAGTTGGGTACTCGGGGAGTGGAGTAGGGCGGAGAGGAGCTCCGTGACCGAACCACTATAAATCATCGTGTTCGGTTTGAGCTTTCTTTTACTTATCGCTTTACTTTATGTTTGCATTATATATGTTTGCTTGTGTTGTGATTTGTTGATCATACATATGTGACAACTTGGTTAAGTGTATACTGATCATAAACTACACTTAACATCTTTCATATTAGAACAAGCTTAGACGGAAATTTGATACAACAAGTTTTAAGATTTTAAAACGGTAAACATATTCACCCCCCCCCTCTACGTTTTCACAGTGTTTTTTAATTCTAATTAAGTTATGGAAAGTAAAGAAACAAAGCAAACTAAAGCACGAATGAAATTAAACTAAAAACGTTAACCGGGAATTCAAAACAAAAATGGAAATTATGCAATTTACAACTACGGAAAGCATACATAAGCTAAATACAACTTAACAAGCATAAGAAATAAGTCTACAAAGCATAATTGAGCAAAAACGTAAAGAAAATAAAAAACGAGCTTAAACCGGGAAATCCCGAGCCCTAGAAAAGTGAAATGATGAAATATTAACTCTACGGGTGCAAATCTAATTTTTGTAAGTCCTAATTAATAAAAGAAAATTTTAGAAAAAAGAATTATATTTTTTTGACTTTTATATTTTTTTATTATGAATTAAATAAACTTTTGAAAAGAAAAATATGAAAAAAAATACTAAACGAAAGTGAAAAATTCCGAAACTTTGTAGAAAAATGCTTAATGATAATAAGATTCTAGGAAAAATAAAAGGAAGATAACTGCTTATTCGGATAAGCAGTTATTAAGCTAAAAGGATCAAATAAGTAAAAGAGAAAAAGAAAGCTTAAAAGAATTAAAGTGGATAGTCTAACAGAAAAGACCCAAGGGCGCTAGTGGTGAGTGTGTGTGTGTGTTGAAAGTTTGAGGGTGTTGAGGTCTAGGGTTCGAGCCCTAGTGGCTCCCCTGGACTTCCACCTTCCCTTTTTTTTTATTTTTTGAAAATTTTCTTTTGAAACTTAAAATTAAGCTAATATTAACAACTTTTTGTAAAAGAACTATTTTTAGATTTGAGAAAATAAGCCAGAAATGAACTTTTTAAAACAGACTGCTTATAAAGGAATGAAACTAGAATAGGGCTAAGTGGCAACTGGAAAAAGCAAATAAGCTAACAAAAACTAAATATCAAACTGAGATAAGCTATCAAACTTAAAACTAATCTAAATAAGCTAAAGTAATCAGAAAAAACAGAACAAATAAGCAGAATAGCAAAGAAATCGAAATAAGCAGATGAGGCTAAAGTGTGCAGACCTAAACAGTCCAAGAGGAGCAAATTGAGCTTAAATTTAAGCACTAAGATCAAAGAGAAAATCTACAAAAGCTTAAAGCAAATAAAGTTCAAACAGAAAAGAGCTTATAACTGAAAATTCAGACTTTGAATAGCTTATGTGGTGCTTAAAAATCGGCTGGGAAAAACGGCTGCTTAGGACTGTTATCTGATGAACAAAGCTCAAGAGCTTAACTGATCTGCTCACTCAAGCTTGTGTGAGTGATGAAATAAGCAACTAATACTAAAAGCAAAACCAAAAAGCTAAACTAAACCTAAATAAGCAGTTGAGATCTAGTAATAAGCTCAGGTAAGAAAAAGAAGCATATTAGGCAATTTGCAGACCTAATCAAACCAAAGAGGCACATTTGAGCTTAATTAAAAGCTCAAAAACAACAAGCAAATCAACAATAAAATGGAAACATATGATAATCAAGCACCAATAAGCTAGTAAAACAAAATTTCAGATTAAATAACTTATTTAGAGCTTATAAAAGGCTTAGAAAAACTGAGTAGACACTGATTAAGGAGTATGGATCTGTGTAGATTTTTTTGAAACAAGAATATGGTCCATTTGACTTTAAATCTTTTGACACTTAACCAAAACTTCAAAACCCAACTTATGAGACTTATATAAACACAAAAATTACACTAGAAAAGCCTTATCACTAGTTTCTTAATTATAAGCCAATTTTAGCAGTCTTGAAACTCAAAACCTGATATTCTAACTTAAAACTACAAATCCAACAAAATCAGCTTACAACAACTAAATTACAGATTAAACAACTCAAATAAAGCAAAACTAAATTGGCTCAATGACATTTGAACAGTAACACAACTATTTTGACCCATTTTCATACTAATGCCAAACACTCCCTTATGTGGGACTGCTTTGGATTTTAAGGTAATAAGACCAAATTAAGCTCAAACTTGAAAAGAAAAAAGTTCAAATAAGTAAATTAAGACTAGAAAAGCATTTTTATTCAGAAATTAAGCAGGCGAATGTGAATCTGTAGTCATTATCGCTAAAGGCCAAAGTATGAACTCTTTACTCTATGTCTCCTAAAGATCATGCATCTTATTTCATTCACAATTTCTTGAAATTAATTGAGAAAAGTCAACATTTGATGATTTGATTAATGCAGATGTGCAGGGTACGTGCAAGTATGGGACTAGGGTCGACTACATATTGGTATCCCCAGACGCTCCCTACAAATTTGTTCCAGGCTCATATATGGTTTTATCATCCAAGGGTACTTCGGACCATCACATAGTCAACCTGACAGAAGTACGGACTTCACTTAATATCTTTACACATTAGTTACCTTTTTTTGCTACTCCATGCGACCTAAACATTTTGCCCACTTTTTTTTAGTGTTCTGAAATAATTGTCTGGTTTTATTAAGAGTTCTATATTACCCCTAACTAAGTGAAAACATTTTCACATACTTAAATAAAGTATTAAATTAGTGGTCTAATAAACAATCATTTTGAGACGGTGGGAGTATATGCTATTGGTACACGAACACAATGGTGCAAATAGAACCATACCACAACTACTCGATAGTTCCAACACCAAGTTTTAATGCTCTTCAATGGAGATAACATTCTTTCGGATATTTGCGTAGATTTGTACATCTGTATTTCTGTTTCTTACTGGCTCGATATAAACTTTGGTTTTGTGGAATGCAGGAGAACCTCTTTTATCAAGTACCACCTGGTGCGATTGAGACCTACAAAAAGGCTATTGATTCTCATTTGCTACAGTTTGAGGTAAAACACGTCAGAGAATTATAGCATGTTATTCTTGCTACCATTGCGGAACTGGTTTCTTTTATTTTCAAGCAGTCCAGAATTGCATTCTATATATATTGAGGAATTATTATTAATTAACATAGGCATGAATTCCCATCGAACTAGTATTTAGTCTCGAATATTTAATCCTCATGTATTGAAACTGTTGTTTGTAGTGGTTTTGTAGAAAAAGAAAGAAATAGGATAATAATGAACTTGAAAAAATAAATCACACTCGCATTTATATTACATTTGTGGTTTAGACTTTAATCCTTTTAAGTGTATATCGGTTGCGTCAAACTGGACTGAACATGTGAGATGGCGTAAATGGAAATTTGACCCTTATCATTTCTTGAATCAATTAAATGTTTAAAATTAATCTGATATAAAGCTATCAAATAAACTAACATGTCAGGCCAACCCGTTTGACATCCAATCTCTATCCATTTCGTGCAGGTGAGAGAGGCGGTACCTGTGTCTAGGGCTACAAGGTGAAGGACATCAATGCACCGATTCTTGAAACCATTTTCAGAAAACATGGTGACATTGCAGCTAAATGTGTGTTCACGGATCCTATGAGAACATCTCTACTTGAGGTTGTTTGTGAGATTGTCAGGCTAATTGAAACTAACGATGTTACTAACATCATTTCTAAGATGGAAGAAATAACGAGCCAAGTGACAGCTGCAGAGGCATCCAAAATTAATGTGTCGTGGCTTCAAGTTCACTTAAATGAAAACAAACACCATGTTGGTTAAAAGGGCAGCAAGAACTGATATGAAAGAAAGATATGCCAAGCTCGTGGCTACACAAATTGAGTTCGAAGAGGCTAAAAGGTGTTTGAAAGTACTTGATTCTATTGAAAAGAAGCTAAGCAACGATCTCTCGGAGTTTAAGGCTAAAAAGAACTTTTCGATAGGACAACCAGTTATATATGTTGATTAGATCATGCTAAATTTGTAAATAATAGAATGTCGATAGGGTCACAATATTACGTCAGAAACACCTAATCGGGTGAGACCCTTTTTGAAAGACTAGTTAAGTTAAAATACGTGGAGTTGGTATTAGCTTGTTTTCATATTATGTTTCTGATATGATAGTTAACGGCCACATGATTATGAGTCTATACTAGAGGGTTTAGCTTACCAATGTATTTCGTACTAAATGCATAAGTGTTGCAAAAAGATTAGTTAACTCAAATTGTGGGAAACTAGAAGGGGGGTTGAATAGTTTACCGATTTAAAATTCTTTTAAAAATCTTTTTTTAAAAGTTGGATATTGGAAACTTTGATTCGAACTCTATGTGTAACCAATCAACACCAATATGAACTACACACTAAACTAACTAATATAAACTAATGAAAGTAAAGAGTAGAGTTGGAAAGATCAAACCGAGACAAAGGATTTATAGTGGTTCGGCTACGAAGCTCTTCTTCGCCCTACTCCACTCCCCGAGTACAACACTCGAGAGTTTCAAGCACTATGTCAACAACCTCCCTTCAGGCGGAGAAAACCGTACACGTCGCTTATCCTATTACCGACACTAAGCTAAATGTCGAGTGCTAATCTTAGCTAGCACCAATCTACCAAGGTCCACGTGACCAAACACTCAAGCCCAATGGCTTCAAGAGATCACCAAGATCTCGACACGATCACAAAGATCAACTCTCACTTCACTCTACTTAATCTAACTACTCTAGATCCTTTCACTACTCACACACAAGCCCAATGGATTCAAGAGATCTTCACTATCTCTTAAGATCACTATGATCTTCACTCACACTCTCACAAAAGAAGGATAATCTTGATGTATGCTAAGATACAACAAGGATGTAACAAGTGTTACAAAACCTAACCACTACAACTCTTGTCTTCTTGAAGATCTTGAGTTCTTCTCTTGCTAATGAAGAGGGATGACAACACCTTGTATCTACTTGGATACTTGTGTTCTTCTCTTGCTAATGAAGAGGGATGACAACACCTTGTATCAACTTTGATACTTGTGTTCTTCTCTTGCAAGTGAAGAGGAATGAAGAGGATCACTTGAAGGATGATTGGATCACTCTTGAACAAAAGAAAAACTAACCTAAATGATCTAAGAAAGAAAGTGTGAAGAGAGTATTCAACTCAGAAAGTTTTGTGTGTGAAAGGATGCCTAAAAACTGTGAAAGGGGTGGGTATTTATAGGAAAAGAAAATCTGAACGTTACAGAAAATTTTGTACGGACGGCTCCGTTAAATTTAACGGTACCGTGGAGCCGTCCTAGACTAGGACACTCCAAATTTTGTCTTTTCTGGTGAAAACTTATTTGGGGAAGGTTGGAGCTGATTTTGGGGGGAAAAGTAGCTGTTGTGATTTTCAAACTTATTTTTCCATTAAAACATTTCTTAATATTTCAAAATAATTTGTCATGTGTATTTTTGAAAAAATGTTTTGTCCCATTTAAAATGTGAATTCTCAAAACAGAAATTCACTTCTTTGATCACTAGTTCAAGTTGTAACTTTGTTCTAGAGTGATTTGCGTAGAAACGGGATCTTCCGATTAAAGACTTGTTTACGTTAATTTTAACGTATCGTGATTTCACATTTTGTCATCCTCAAAACGTGAAGTAATCGAAAGATATAAATAACGTCTTTAGAACATTATTTGCATCAACAATCTCCCCCTTTTTGATGACCAATTTAACTCATTTAGTTAAATTGCTTAAAGTTTAATGTTTACCATTTACTCCATTTATGTCTAAAAATAGGCTTTAACAAGTTTTTATTGAGTTTATCCATTCTCCCCCTTTTTGGTTAATCAAAAAGGTTTACGAAGGCTCCCCTTGATAGTTACTCCTCATTTGGAGAATACACAAGGTTTGAGCAATGTTCTGCTACAAAACAAGTTAGAAGATACATATAAAATAGTAGAAATAACATTTGAAAAATTCAAGAAACCAAAAAAAAAAAAAAAAAATAGTAAGAGCTAAAGGATAATGACTTCATGAAACATTCATAATTAAAATGAAAATAAATTCTAATGATATGATATGGCAAAAAATGTTTTGAATTTCACTTCCAAGAGGGCTCCTAAAGACCTATTGTGGGTTGGGAGGTGGTGGAGATTGGGGCCCCATTTGGGGTGGTGGTGGTGTCAAGAGATGTTCTATAAAGTAGAACATGAAATGAATCTCGTCTCTTAAGAAGTAGATGAGGTTACGGTTATGGAGACAACATAGGCAATTAGCGCTATGTAAATCAAAGGGATGTGGTTGATTGGGTTGTGCCATGATAGGAGATGGTGATTGTGGTAGGTTTGTTGGAGGTGAAATTGGCATGGCATTGTCCAATGGAGTTGAGGGGGATGGTGTGTCCTCCATTGACGATGTAGTGTAGTAGGATGATGAAGATGTTGTGTAGGTAGATGATGTTTTAGATGGTGCATAAGGTGGTGATGGTGAGTATGGAGTGGCTTGGGAAGGTGGTGTCATAGCTTCATCATCTTTTGTGAGATCCACAAAGAGTGGTTTTGAGGGTGGTTTTACGGTTATCCTAGGTTTCTTGGAGATGTGAGAGGTGGAACCATGTGTGGAGGACATGGTGTTTGTGTGATGGGAGGTTGAAGGTGAAGTGCAAGATAAGCTTGCAAGGGTGAGGCCTTAAATAGGCAAGTTGGGTGAAATTTGAATTAAAGTTGATGGGAGTGTTCTATGGTGTAGGAAGCGAATCCTTGGGTGTGTTAGGTTTGCAAGGATTTGCAGGTTTGAGGTTAGGGGTGTAGGGTTTTTGGTAGGAACAGTAAAAATCCGTCAAACAGGGGTACGGTTCCTTTAAATGACCTACGGTACCGTTAATTTTAACGGTACCGTCCATATTTAATGGTACCGTGCCACTGTTTGCAAGAAGATTTCTGTGCAGGTTAGTTCTGGGCAGCTAGGGGGATGTTTTCTAGGGGAACTAATTCCTGGAAATGATAGTGCCTTAACTCACTAGGTACTTGTTTTCCTAAAGTGTCCCATTTAAGCTACAACTAGCACATAAAGGCTATCATGTAATTTCCTAGGATAATTATAAGCATGCAATAAGAAGGGACAAAATAAGGTATCATCCAAATATCACATAGATTGATTAGGCAAGGAGATAGTTAAGCATGGAATAAATCAATTAGCATTCATTCATAGATAAATCCTAATAAGAAACATAGATTTCTTCAACACTTATGATTTGAGCATTCCCCCATTCTTGGCATACTCTTGTCTTGAGCATGAGTCTCATTTTCATGATTCGGATCATCAAAGGGTGCATAACGGGTGGAGGATTTGGAAATGAGGATTGATGAGACATGTGACTCGTTAATGGGTTGCATGATGGGTTTGACAAGGGAGTATTGAGGACCGTTAAGGTAAGGGTGTAGTTCATGAAATGGTGATAGAGACGGGTTAGGAACATCCCATAGGGTATCAATTTATTCTTGTTACCCTTGAGATGGACAATTCGCTTAGCAAAGAAGTAAGCGAGGTTGTATGGTTGTTGGGTTAGGAGACAGTAAATCATGTGAGCACAACACGCCAGGAGTTGCTCACGATTTCCTGTGAGACTTAGAACATTTTCTCGCAGGATGACTGCCCAAGAAAATAGTTCATGACGAACCTCTTCCAAACGAATTTTCGTTGGATTAGGGTAAGAGGGGTACTTATAAGTACGGATGAGTTTGGTTAGTTCGATTGGAGAGGGTATGTACGAACAGTACGGACTATTCTCCTCACAATAGTGAAAGAGAGACTCAAGACACCAATCTTCAGTATAGGCACATTGCGCATGATTAGGTATTCGAAGGATCTGACCAAATTGCTCAAGAGTTAGGACAAATTTGAAGTTTTGGACCCAAAACCAAAGTGACAAGGATTGATCCTCGTTACGTACGAGTTCAACTTGTCGAAAGAACTCTAACACAAAACGAGGACAAATGTGCTCGTTAATGTGGAGTAGACAATCGAATCCTATAGCTCTAAAGGAAGTGTTGATGTCCCGATGGTAAATTAGGGATGAATCAACGACACGGCCTTCATGAAACCGAAGGGTTTCAAGATTGACATATGTAGGAATGTGGTTACCGGGAGTTGTGGGTTCTTGTGAAATTTCAGGTGTGTAGGTATCGGTTAGAAGATGTTCAAAATCATATTCATGAGACATTTTTGTTTCCTAAAAAAAATTTAAGGAAAAATTAGAGTGAAGAATAGTTGCATTATGCACATGCCTGGTGTGTGTGCCTAAATGCAAACTATGTGGAGGCGCGGTAATCTCAACTCAAAAGAAAACAATGAGATGACCCTAACACTCCTAATTTTACTTTTGCTCAAACAAATATGTCGAAAAATACATATTGATTATGTAATTCGATCAATATTCGTGAGATCATGTATGCATGAAAAGATGTTTTTAGTTTGCATCAACAATGCATGAAAAGAACAATTTCATGGTCCTAGTTTCGTGAGATTTTGAAAATGATGAAATTGGGGTGTTTTGGTAACCTCAATGTTTTTGGTACCAAAGATTTTGAAATATTTTGGTGTTGATGACTTCAAATTGAAAATTTCCTAGAAAAAATTGAAAAAACCCCAATTCAATTTTCATCAATGCATTAACCCTAGACCCAAAATTAAAAAATTGGAGTAAGATGACTTACAATTTTTGTTGAAAAAGGGTGAGAATGATTTAGAATCTTGAAACTCAATGTCTTGAATATGATCTTGAAGGGGTGTAATTAAGTGTTGGGTGTGAGGTTAAGTTATGACAGCAGTTGCTGAGGTTATGAGGGTTTGGAATGAGTAGTGTGGAAAAGGGGAACTGAAATACGGAATGTTCCAGATGCACGGTTCCACGGTACCGTTAAATTTAACGGTGCCGTGCCATATTTAGTGGAGCCGTGATCTGCTGGGACTGTTTTCTGTCCCATTTTGATTTTTGACGAACAAGTCTCGCTATTTTAGTGAGACCTATTGTCACGAGGAAAGGATTTCTACCTAACAAATTCTTTTGACTAGGGAGACCTAAACTAAACTACACAAGACTCACGAGATGACTTCAAGAGTCATGAGACTTATGGAATATGTTCCATCATTCCTAGACCTAGACGTAGATAGTTAAAGGATTCTCATTTGAGAGGTTTGGTTAGTATGTCTGCCATATTGTCTTGGGAAGGAACTTTCTCAATGGAAATGTTTTCGTTTTGAACATTATCGCGAAGGAAGTGGTGGCGGATTTCGATGTGTTTGGTACGGGAGTGTTGAACGGGGTTTTTGCTCAAGTCAATAGCACGTTTGTTATCACACATAATGGGAACGTCATCTAGATGGATGTCATAGTCTATAAGGGATTATTTCATCCATAGTGCTTGTTGACATGCCTTTCCGGCGCTTACATACTCGGCTTCGGTCGTGGAGATAGCAAGAGCCGTTTGTTTCTTGGAGAACCAAGAAGTTATACAACAACCCATGAAGGTACAAACGCCACTCGTACTCTTTCGATCCACATAATCTCCCGCATGATCAGAGTCGGCATAGACAACAGTTTCTACACCGGTCCCCTTGGGATAAAATAATCCCAAGTGTATAGTGCCTTTAATGTATCGGAAGATACGCTTAACCGCTTCAAGGTGAGAGGTTTTGGGATCCTCTTGGAAGCGAGCACAAAGGCAGACACTAAACATGATGTCGGGCCTACTTGCCGTGAGGTATAGTAAACTTCATATCATACCTCTATACTTAGTGCTATCCAAGGACTCACCTTCTTCATCTTTCGTGAGTTTTATTTCCGTGGACATGGGAGTTTTCATGGGCTTAGACTCTTCTAAACTAAACTTCTTAAGCATCTCTTTACTATACTTAGCTTGATTAAAGAAGATGCCATCTTCCATTTGTTTAATTTGTAAGCCAAGGAAGAAATTTAATTCACCCATCATGCTCATCTCAAACTCGTAATGCATGATTTTTGAGAAATCATCGCACATTTCTTGACAAGTTGATCCGAATATAATGTCGTCGACATATATTTGAACAATGATGAGATGTGAATCTCTTTTCTTTGTGAAGAGTGTGTTATCAACCTTTCCCATGGTATATTCATGTTCAATCAAGAAGGTTTCCAGTCTATCATACCAAGCTTTAGGAGCTTGTTTAAGACCATAGAGTGCTTTCTTGAGTTTATAAACATGATTCGGACATTCAAAATCAACGAATCCCGGAGGTTGCGCAACATACACCTCCTCGTTGATATAACCATTAAGGAACGCACTCTTCACGTCCATTTGGTATAACTTAAAGTCTAAGGCACATGCATAGGCAAGGAGTATTCTAATTGATTCTAATCTAGCTACTGGTGCATAGGTTTCATCATAATCTATTCCCTCTTGTTGGTTGTAGCCTTGTGCTACCAACCTTGCCTTATTCCTAACTACGACGCCATTTTCATCGAGTTTGTTTCTAAACACCCATTTAGTTCCTATGATAGTTTGATTTCTAGGAAGAGGTACTAAATCCCAAACTTGGTTTGCGGTGAATTGATTTAGTTCCTCCTGCATGGCAACTATCCAACTTTCATCCTTAATTGCTTCACCTACATTCTTAGGTTCTACGGTAGTTATGAAACAAAAGAAGTTACTTTTGTTTTGTGCTTGTGACCTAAGGGTTCTTTGGTTTAGGTTACCTATGACATTTTCAATAGGATGGTTTTTGGATTCCTTAATGTTGACACTTTTGTCAACTTCAACTATTTCATCCTCAATGTCATCTTCTAGGGTTTTCTTGCCATTAACCTTAATGGCTTCATCCTCATCTAAGTCATCATCAACCAATGGTGACGTCTTAGATTGTGGAGGACTTTCATCGAATGTCACGTTGAGTGATTCTTCGACTTTTGAGGTTTCTCTATTTAGGACAACGTAGGCTTTACTATTTTGGGAGTAACCTAGGAATACACCTTCGTAAGACTTTGGGTCAAACTTGGTGAGGTAATCTTTAGTGTTTAGTATGAAGCATTTGCTTCCAAACACTCTAAAGTAATCAAGAGAAGGTTTTCTTCCTTTCATGATTTCATATGGGGTTTTTCCTAGGATAGGTCTAATTAGAATCCTATTTAGAATGTAAGTTGAGGTGATGAATCGAAAAGTGTACAGCTTTTAGGGGGTCATTTAAGCCCTAAATCGTATTTATTTGATCAAATATTGCCCTAAATCGTTCCTTTTGTCATTTTAGGTACTTTGGAGAAGAAATCTGGAAAAGGAAGCATTTTGGACGTTTTTGGAGCATAAAAGTGAAGAAAACGACAAAGTCTCCAAAGCTGCTGGAAAAGTACACTTGACGGCGTCAAGGATTGCTGCTGACGGCGTCATGGCTTGGCAAAAGAGGTGGATATGACAAAATACACGTGACGCGCCAGAGAGTTTTACAATGGAAAGTCTGACGGCGTCACCTTTTAAGGTGATCAAGGCCATCACGGTTTAAGTTAAAGAGAGCGGCGTCAAGCACTATTCTGACGGCGTCAACCCTTGATAGGCCAGAGCGGATTTTGGAGGATTAAAAAGGGACGGCGTCAAGAAGACCATCCGGGAACCCTAGCCACGGCGAGGTGACGGCGTCACCTCCTACAACGTGACGCCGTCAGCCCCTAAACTCTATATATTGTTTTGCAATTTTTATTCATTAGTGTGTAACTTTGTGAGGAGAAACCCTAAGACGAATTTTCTGCCATTTTTAAGGGTTTTACACCCTTGGATCTCCCATGTTTAATTGAAGATAAGTAATCATTTAATCATTCAATATGTCTATGTGTTGTTTGATTATATCTTGTTCTTGTCTTTTAATTAACATGCTAGGCTAGATTTATCTTGTGTTTGCTTAGATCTAATGAAACCTAACTATTGATTATTGGTTATTGGTGTGTTATTAATTGTATTGGATGATTGTTTATCGATGTTAGGCTTAAGAAAACTGGCTAACCTCCTATACGGTAACTTGCTTGAACGTCTTAAGAAACATGAACCAATGCGTACTAAGGTTTTTATGGTTGTATTTAATGCATGAGCGAATTCTAGTGATACCATGATAGGAGCTTCTTAGCCGGCTCGACATAGGAGTGAAGTAGGAGCTTGTAGAGTTGGGGAAGTACGTACGCCACCCCACGATTGGTATTAAGGAATACACCCGTCATCCACGCAATTAATACACACTAATCAACCGGTAAAAGATAGTTAGGGAGTAAGGAAATCTAAGTAAACACATTTCTCTCCATATAAGTTTCACAACCTTTTCATTTTCAGTTATTTTATTTTATTTGCATTTGTAGTCATTTGGGTTAGTTGACTAGCAACTAATTCCGCCCACTCTTTCAAACCCGAGATTTTACTTGCTTTTATATAAAAATATAAAAATACCAAAAGAATCTTCCCTCACCCTTAGACCTATTAGAGTAGTTTTTCAATCCTAACGACACTATTCCCCTAGAGAACGATCAATCCCCTGGTACTTGCCACTTCACTATACTACATCGGTCAGGTACACTGCCTGGTGGGGATTGCAAGCTTCTCGAGATCCCTCGAGAGGTAAAACCTGTTGTAAGGTCGCAAAACCACGCATCAAGTTTTTGGCGCCGCTGCCGGGGAATAGTTATTGTTTAGGTTGAATTTTTATTTTATTAGGTCTACTCACTAGATTCCATTCTAGTGAGATTTTTATTTTATTTTTCTAGGTTTTCTTGTAGTCTATCTTTTTCTTTGTGCCCTTTGTTTGTAAAACCATCTTCATTTGTCACTATGATGGATGAAATTCCATTTAGATCATTGACAATTGAGGAACAATTATATTTCACCAATAGATTTGTTTCCTATCATTCCTATGAATTTTTGTGTGATCTTTGTGATTTCCAAAAGGAGTTAGGGGTAAGGTTAGATGGGTTTAATGAATTCTATGCATGTGAGATTTCTATTAGACGAGCATTATCTGGATCAATTCCTTTTAGTCAGGCCCTTTGGATGAATTTTGAGGAAAGCTTCCTAACCATGACCCATAAGTGGAACGAATTGGTGGATTCATATGAGCAAAGAGACCTAGTTTCTAAGAACATGAACTTAGAATCAAACCAAGATTCTGAGACGGTTAGAGTTGAGCCACCTAGCTGCATGTCATGGTCAGGCACTACCATAATACAGGGTGAACACTTAGGTGATCTTGATGTGATGGAGGATCTAGCCGAGCATGATCACATTGATCAAAAAGACCTAGGTTTTATGATCGATGACGATGAATCTCAAGAAACACATGATGAATCTTTTAGGCATTTTGAATATAGCTGTCAGAATATTGAGGATGATCCTTATGATTCGGATATAGAAGTTGAGATGCCTAGAGAAGCACTTGAGATACTAGGGAAAATGTTAGGGTTAGATTCTACTAAAACACATGATGAGGATATAGGTGTTCTTGACACAAGGAATGATGAGGTAAGTAACATAAGCCCACCAAGTACCCCACAAGTCCTACCATCATTTGAGGCACACACACCGCCCGTGACTTACCCGGAAGAAGTTGAGGAGACTATAGGAACCCCAATAGAGGTAGAGCCCTTGGACCAAACACAACTAGAAGAAATAGGTTTGAATGCTTTTAGTGATCACAATCTTTCTTTTAGTCCTATGGAAGTTCCTAGTTTTGATGAGCCGGAGCCTCAACCAAAACCGTTACCTAATCTTCCATCCTTGGATGAAAATTTAGGAATTGAATTAGGTCCCGATCCACCCATCAAAACATATAGTCCGGGTAGTCTTAAGTTTAAGGTAGTAGACATTAATCCTTGTAGAGTGGAAGCTAATATAGGATTGAACCATGACCTTACATACTTACATCACCCATTCATGATTGATCACAAGAAACATTATGGGTTTAAACCGGGTTTATTAGGTCAAGATGGATACCCAACTAGGAATCTCTCGAAGTTGATAGAAGATGATCCCTTTCTAGGAGAAAATCTTAATCCACCCACTAACCCAATTGAATTAGGTAAGGTTATGATGATAGGATCCCGCACCTTTGAGCATATAATTCACCCGTCACTCTTTCCTCACGTGGCATATTTCCACCCTAAGGGTGTGTATCGCTACTTTCACCCACACTTAATCCTAAGTGTAGGGAAAACCTCCCCTATTTCCGTTAAATAAGGGTAGAGTCAGGCTCGTGACTCGAACAAAAACAAGCGCTTCTTGGGAGGCAACCCAAGCTTTATTTGCTTTGTGTGTTTATTTATTTGTTTGTTTGATTTTATTTGCTTCCGTATGTATGTTTAATTTTTATTATTATTGATTCATGTTCAAAACTAAATTGTGAAAATGCGTTATCTTGTTTTTAACTTCGTCTTAACTACATATAAAGGTATTTTGCAAAAGATAAGTGTAAGGGAAATCCAAATCGGTTTATTAGAACAAATGAACATGAATCATAACAATATTAAATTAACATACATATTAGTAATTGTTTTAGTCAAATGCTTGTATCGAGTCATAATGATGTTTTGCAGGAATTCCAGGAAGTAAGGTATAGGTTTTTCCAGAAATTTTCCGGAAACTTAACATGAGAATTCTGTCAGATCATTTCTGACGGCGTCAGGTTTTAATTTTTTGAAATTTTTGAAAGTTTTGTTTTTCTACCGGAATCATAAAAGGTTTTTATTAAATCTCTAACTTATAAACTCTATGAATCTGCAAAATAATCATTCCACAAGCATTATATCCTTATATAGATTTATCCCGCCGATGTTATGCAGGTTTTCGTGTCTGTTTTCTCAGGTTTAACAGGTTATTTTGGATAAGGAGATGTATGTGGAATCTACCTTTTGGCGATGCTTTAGTCTTGGAGCTTCTACATTTTATTGGAAGAAGATCTAACCATGTTACCTCTTTATCCACCGAACGAATCAGGGGAGTATTTGATTTCATTCGTTTACCTTATTTACTTTTACATCTTGTTATTTGAACATTGGGGACAATGTTCATCTTAAGTGTAAGGGGGGGGGGGGGGTAAAGTACGATACTTTAGAGAATACAATTGCACTTGATTTTTGTTTGTTTAATGGTAGATGTGTAATAAAACTGAGAGAAATACCTGTTAAGGCAATTTTAGTGCCAAATTTAAAATTTTTTACAACATATAGGAGTGAAACTTTGATCTTAATGAGCGTCTCACGGATAGGAGTTATATGACTAGCACAGAACCGTACCACTAAAAAACTTTTCCACCCCCAAATATGTGAGGTTCGCCCCTAGAATTGGTAGGAAAAGCATTTATGCTATGATGTGTGTACCGGTAGCACTTAGATTCTAGAACTTGCGTTAGGACCATTCCGAGGCCACAAGTGAGACTACATTCGTGTAGTTAGATTTACTACATGATAAGAGGCATTAGGATTAACCCATTGTTTCACACCTGTGTTTTTGTTATAATTACATTGGCTACATTGGTCAAGTAATTCTCCCACACCCTTTGCGTTGTACTCATTTTTAGTACACGATACCCCTAGTACACCCCTCAGAGCCTATCTTTTTGTTTCTAACTTTAAGCATTTTACTTAAAGGAAGAATTTGTTTACACCCTACTTAAATGTACACCCAAATCGCCTTAGCCTACCTTGTATGCACTCATTTTTAGTGCATTATTGTGACAACATTTTTTTAAACCCCAAGTTAATTATCTAATTGATTACATGGTTGCTAAGTCGAGTCATATCCTTGTACATATTTTTTTGGGACGATTGAGACTCATGGGTAAAGTACTAGTGTAATGGAGTAATGGGGAAGAACAACATTATTACCCCCATATGTGTTAAATATTTTAAAAAGTACTCCAAGTGTTTCGATTATCTTAATTCGAGTCATTAGAATAGTTATTTGTAAAGTTATGTAAAAGTTCAAGTGTAAGGGGAATGCAACGCCCCTATGATGTATTATTTTGGATGGTAGGGCAAAAGTGTATGAAAAAAAAAAAAAAATCGAAAAAATCAAGAAAAATACAAAAAAATGAGAAAAAGAAAAGTAGAAAAAACATACGGACTACCATCCCGTTTCATTTTATGTTTATTTTATGTTTTTGTTATTTTGTTTTTAGCTTAAGTCGAGTCTAGTCTTGGCTTAGCAACGCCATATTGTACATGTAATTAATCAAGATCTTTAACTCGCCACCAGTAAAATATCCTTTATCCAACAAATCCGTGTTTATCATATCCCTACACCTCACGTTATAACCCATGTAAAAGCCCTCTTTGATAGTTTATCTTAGGTGCTTACGCCTAGTGGAGAAGGTTTTTGATCCTTTCCCAAGCCTATGGTAATCTATTTGCTATGACAGGTAGTGAGAGATATTATCCGTTTTCATTTATGAGATATACTTTTATGACACTTGAGAGATGTGAGTATCTAAACACTACTTGTGAGGTGCTAGTTTGTAATCTCCGTGCTTATTATGATTAAAGTGGAACGACTATTTATTGTAATTACTTTTATATTAGCGTTAAATGACCCCTAACTTGTATTTGGATTAGAATAAAAGCGCATTTGCTTGAGGACAAACAAATCTCAAGTGTAAGGGTATTTGATGAAGCGAAAAGTGTACTGCTTTTAGGGGGTCATTTAAGCCCTAAATCGTATTTATTTGATCAAATATTACCCTAAATCGTTCCTTTTGTCATATTAGGTACTTTGGAGAAGAAATCTGGAAAAAGAAACATTTTGGACGTTTTTGGAGCATAAAAGTGAAGAAAACGACAAAGTCTCCAAAGCTGCTGGAAAAGTACACTTGACGGCGTCAAGGATTGCTCCTGACGGCGTCATGGCTTGGCAAAAGAGGTGGATATGACAAAATACACGTGACGCGCCAGAGAGTTTTACAATGGAAAGTCTGACGGCGTCACCCTTTAAGGTGATCAAGGCCATCACGGTTTAAGTTAAAGAGAGACGGCGTCAAGCACTATTCAGACGGCGTCAACCCTTGATAGGCCAGAGCGAATTTTGGAAGATTAAAAAGGGACGGCGTCAGGAAAACCATCCGGGAACCCTAGCCACGGCGAGGTGACGGCGTCACCTCCTACAACGTGACGCCGTCAGCCCCTAAACTCTATATATAGTTTTGCAATTTTTATTCATTAGTGTGCAACTTTATGAGGAGAAACCCTAAGACGAATTTTTTGCCATTTTTAAGGGTTTTACACCCTTGGATCTCCCATGTTTAATTGAAGATAAGTAATCATTTAATCATTCAATATGTCTATGTGTTGTTTGATTATATCTTGTTCTTGTCTTTTAATTAACATGCAAGGCTAGATTTATCTTGTGTTTGCTTAGATCTAATGAAACCTAACTATTGATTATTGGTTATTGGTGTGTTATTAATTGCATTTGTAAAACCCAAAAATTTGAAAGCATGGTAAAAGACAAAAATGCCCCTATGAATTTAAAAATTTAATAAAAGGTTTATAAAGTACCGAATCAATCCCGAACTTCTGGAAATGGACAAGTTATGCTACCAAATAATTTTGGCTATTACAATTTATATTTTTACAAGTGGCAAATTACTAAAATACCCCTACTAAATCGTATATCATTATATGTATTATTATAATGAGTTTAATTAAGGAAACATGGAAAATAAGGAACAAATCAATCACAAATATTTTGCCAACCCATGATGCCGAAATTTTGGTCTTATCCCTCCCCATTTGACTCGGCATACCCTTTTTAAAAATCAATCACATCCTTTTCTTCGGTAACCCTAATTGCCGAGTGAAAATAAAAACACCCAAACAATTTTTGTAGCCTCCATTCGATACCCTAAAATTCCTTAGGCATTTTTCTGAGTTCAAGCATCACCCAAAGAGTCCTAGAAAAATCATTGGGAGGTCGTGCATTGTGTGACTCGATCGTGGTGTAATTTTTCCTATCACTAGCATCAAAAGTAAGGTATAATTCGTTCTCATCCATTCGACCTTCATAAAATTCGTTTCTTGTTTTTCATGAGATCCTCACATCGTGTATACTCTGGGAAAAATGTTGGCAAGGTCGTAGAGAAGCTTTCGGAGTCGTGGTGAATTTTGGTTCGTTTTTCTCTATACGCGTATAAAAGAAATCGTGCAACCCATTCTGCACGTTCGAATCTTCTTGTGGTATTTTTCTCAGATCCTATATGTATTTAGAACACCAAATAAAATGGTTAGAACATACCATGCTCGATCTATAACTTATATGAAGATTTAATCTATAAAACGTGTATAAATCATGAAAAATGGCATGCGACTTATAAAAGCTCCAAGTATATTTTATTTACGTGTAATATAATCATATATGATCTGGAAAAATGTTGGAAAGAATTGACATGGCTTAGATATTTTGTTTTCGAATTATTTTGTTTAATCGGTTTTGTGAATAAAACGTGAAAAATGGAAAAGAAATTCATACGATCTGAATGTAAGGAATTAGGGCTTGTTCTAGTGATGATTAATGATGTTTAATGATGAGATTATGATTAAAAATATGTTAGATATGTTAGGGTTTGGATTGGTGGGTCTAAAATGCTATACGAGGGTTTGTAAAATGTTTAGGGGGTGTTTTGTAACTTCTAAAACTCAAGGGTTATTTTTAGAACTTAATTTGGGTCGTGTACTTTTCATATAAAATATAAGTTGAGGGGGTCTAGTGTCATTTTTATATTCTAAAGGGTTAAAATGTCTTTAATGATATATTATGGTTCGATTTGTAAATTAATTAAATAGAGGGACTAAATATGTAAATTCTGGAAACTTAGGGTTAATTTGAGTAATAAATTATATTCAGGGGGTTATGTGCAATTTTGGTAGATCAATGGCTTAATATGTAATTATTAATAATTAAAGGTCGAAAATGTAATTTGAAGGACTAAAGATGTAACTTTGATAACTAGAGGGACTTAATGTGTAATTGATGAATACTTGAGGATACATTCGTATAATATGATAAAATAGGTGATCATTGTGTAAAATTGATAAACTAAGGGTTTAATGTGTAACTATAAATAATTGAAGAGTTAAAGTGTAACTTTTGTAATATAAGGGTATAAAATGTACATTGTGAAACCTTAATGGACCGAATGTGTAAATATGATAAAAGATACCTTATTTCCATTAATAATGATTTAACTAAGCATGATACTCCATATTACTAAAAATGGAAACTTTCTAAAATGGAAACCTTCTAAAAAATGGAAAGTTACTTAAAATGGAAGGGCGGTTAATTAAGAATGAATTGTAATTCCCTTCTACTTCTTTAGGTGTGAAGAAGGAGAGAATTTGAGCTATTCCCTATTTTTGTGCTTTGTTTCTGTTTGTGCTTTCGTCATAAGGTACGGATACTCTACCCTTTTTAGTAAGGGTGTCTTTTCACCTATGCATTGATGTTGAGCTATGATTTAAACCTTTGCCATGATCCTTTTGACATGAACCTTTTGATATGACCTTGAGATATACCTTCTGATTATGACTTTGAGATGCACCCTTTGACATGACATTGAGACCTGACTATTAGTTTGATACCCGAGCCATTTTATGTTACCTAGCCAGGAAGGTAACCTGGCCATGTCTGTGATGCACCACTGGCATGACTCATGTGTGGGTGAGTGATTTCTCACACCGTCCCTTATATATTATGATATGGCCATTATGACTTTGAGATTATGATTTTGAGTATGACTTTGAGTTTGGGGGCGTATGGATTGCAATCCTAGATTTGTATGTTTAGTGGATTTAACTATGACTTTGAGGTGACTGGTACTGTGTGCAATACATGCCTTTCACATTTTCTGGGAGCTGATCACTCCACTATTATGATACATGAGGACACCCCTCATATTATCTGGTTGCCTAAGAGGTATCCCCTCTGATTGTGAGATTATGACTTTGAGATTATGATGTTGAGATTATGACTTTGAGTTTCTGGGCTCGTGGTGGATGACTATCCTATTCTTCTCTTATTATCCATGTATTTCGTTTATACCTTATGACATTCCCATTGCCCATATTATATTTCTGTTTCGTTATTCTTTGCTTTGTATTATATCTGTTCACTGAGCTTTTTAAGCTCAGCCGCACGTTTTCTTTTCGTGTGCGGCAGGTAATAAGCAGGACGACGGGTTTGGGTATGAGTGAAGAGACTTTTGAACTTAGAAGACTTTGATAGTGTTCTGAAGCAGAGACCATTAGAAGGAGTTGCTTTTGCAGACTTAGTGTTTAGTTTTGTTTCTATTGCAACCATGTAAATTTCAGAATTTCATTTGTAACCTTTGAGAATTTTTGTATTACTTGAAATGTATGCTTTGTTTTGATCTGATGTGAAACCATTAGTGTGATACTTCTACCCTTGCCGGGTTGGGGTGTTACAATTATGGTATCAGAGACAGGCTGCGATTTCGTAATACATTTACCCTTGACCTGTGTAAGTTAGGACTACTAAGTTTCCCCTGTAGGCGCTCGTAAGTCAACCTTTGAAAATTTCTTTAGGATTTTCCCATAGGAACCTAAGTTTTGACCGGTGAGGAATGGGTAGACTATAAGGCATTTGCATAAGTATCTTTGCTTCCGCATCACCCTGATTCGTGCCTTGCTTTTGGTTAGATCCTGTTGATACTACTTCTGGAAAGTGAAAGTTTATGCTTTGCACCACCTAAGCTTTGAACCTGATTAAATATTGAAGACATTGAGAATTTCGTAATAATGGCCTGACACTATTTGATCCTTATTTTCAAACCCTTTTGTTAATCATTTTGATAAAGACCCGCGTTTCACCCTGATTCTTCTGTTAATCACCTTGACGCCTCTTCGGGCATTCTGAGAATCTCCATGGCGATAACGTACCGGAAATGTTTTGATTGACTTTTGCTTCTGATAAGTATCTATGAACCTTCCGACTCTATTCAATTTCGTTTCACCCATCTCTGCCATTATAAGAAGCCTTGAGGTGTGTAACCACGAGAATAAGAATGTTTTCCCTCTCACTTTTAAATGATAAAGAATTGATTGTGATCCGTCTATCTTGGGATAGTCAACCTCAATTTTATTCTGACAAGGAATCGGCTAATTGAGCATTCAAATATAGACAATTTCCCCTTCTATGTCTCACCTTTAACGATTGCAACAATTTTGAACTCCCTACCAGGATTACCGATTGATAAACCCTCTACTATCACTATTACTCTGGAGTCTCTTGTGTTAATTTAGCGGGTACGAAGTTTTCCTAGAACCCATTTCGTACGCTAATGAATGAACCTTATCTTGGAAGCTATTTGGCACTTTGAGTCGTCTGAGCATGAACCTTGTATTGAACGCTTTTGGCACCCTGAATTTTCTGAAACACGATCTCTGATTAAACCACCAAGTTTTCCACCGGAGTGTAAAGTAAGTTTGCTTAAGTGCATTCTCTTGGCGTAAGTCAGTTTTGTTCGCGATAAAGAAGAATGATGACGGGAGATATGTATTGATTTTTGGAAGCTGAATCGTAATACTGTTAGGAACCAATATTTCTCCACCCTGAAACGATTATGTGGTTGTTTAAATTCAGAGCGCGAAGTACCCTTCTGATGAATTGAGTCTATTTTGGAATCGACCCCCCCCCCCATTTTCGTAATCGACTACTATGACGGTTAGTGACGCTAATGGTATTAGTTAAAGCTCTGACTGTTTCGTGAATTTGATAAATAATGTTTTTCTCGTGAGCACTTGGACAAGTGGTCATGGTATGACTTAACAGTACGTTCAGAAAACGAGGAAGAGCATGAAAATCATATTTTTGCACCTTGTTAGAAATTTGACGATCATTTGTGCATTCTGGGAGATGAATACTTGTTGAGACAACTAGAAGCATTACTTCACTGCATGGCCTGGAATTGACAACAAAGGTGGCTACCCTGAAGAGAGAAGACGTTCCTTACAAGACAAAAGTGTTGGCGATGCAGAAGAAGAAGTCTAGTCAAGACGGCGAACCTGGAGCTGACGAAGACATGCAGTCTCACTTCCCTATTCATCTTGGTTGTACTAAGATGAATTGAGAGCGGAAACAGACTGTATGATGGAGAGACTGAAAGATCGTGCTAGAGATCCACAACACCCCATCACATTCCAAGAAGAAATGCATGAGGCTTGACGAACCGGACACCAGTTCCTGGTTGTAGTTTCACTTCCCGATCGATAAACAGACGAGGACAGATTTATCGGACTTGAAGAGATTGGATGTGTTGAATGAGCGGAGTTTGAAACATACCTTTCATGTTTGGAAGAATTGATTCCATGAAGGCGGAGGTTTGGCGACTAACTTCCATTTCCGTTGACCCTCTTAAGTTTTGTTATCTAGTAATAAGTTCCTCCTATGATTTAAGTCCCCTAGAATCATTTCAGTTCGTGTTTATCTTTCGTACGATTCGGTGATGACTTTGTTTTGAGAGATTTTGGCGAGTTGTGGAAGATATGATACTGGTGACGGCGTACCTCACTTCTGCTAGGCAATCTGGGATTTTGATACTCTTGCGAATAGTTTTGGTTTCTCTCTTGACTGTGGCAATTGTTCTTGTTGACCTCTGAGACTGTAGAAGTACTAGGTGGATTAAGATAGGTGGTTTTGATTACGATTTGAGATAAAGTATGACCATCATGAGGGCATATTTATATGATGCCAGTATTATGACGTCTGGCCAACGTGATAATACTTACATCATATAACGTGCACTTGTTGTGGGCATAGGATATCTTGGGGAGTACCAAAGAAGTTAGAATTTGATCTCTGTTGGATTATCTGTGATTAATGAGACTTTAGGATTCATTCTACCTATGCGTTTAATCTGCTCTCATCGTTATACGACTGGATACGTTTGGATACTCGACACGCGTTTGTTGACCTCTGTACTTCCGATAAGAATCTTGGGTTCTGTTGTAGAACTTTCTACCGTCTGTTTTCTGTCAGTATGGATCTGATCTGTTACTATTGAAAAGTACACCTACATTTTGCTATATGTACGTTTCGCATCCGTTGATTATGTTTCATTATGACCTGCTATGAGTTGATTGAGGCTGTTGATTTTGAGGAGCAAGACCTGTTTGTTTATGAGAACACCTATGAAAGGTTATACTGAAGCTAAGACTATTTGAGAATCTGAAGAGTTTTGAACTCATATACTAGTCCCATGTTCGCTACAATTCGATACGTTTTCATCTGATTTGACTATTTCTATTCCACGGACGAAAATCCGTCAATCCTACATCTTCCCTGAACCCCTTCTGATGAGATACGTTTATCATCCATTACGTTTAGTATATCATTCTTTTGATGTGAATCCTGAGCGTTATGTCTTTTTGAGAAAACCGGAATTATTTGATCGGCAAGATTGAGTCATGAGAAAATACTTGGTTTGGAAGAACCTGCTCGAGCGTGAGAATGTTATGTTGATCGTTTGCAACTTGCTACGACTTAGTTTAACTTTGCGACTTCAAATTTCGAGGACGAAATTTTTCTGTTAGAGGGGAAGAGTTGTAAAACCCAAAAATTTGAAAGCATGGTAAAAGACAAAAATGCCCCTATGAATTTAAAAATTTAATAAAACGTTTATAAAGTACCGAATCAATCCCGAACTTCTGGAAATGGACAAGTTATGCTACCAAATAATTTTGGCTATTACAATTTATATTTTTACAAGTGGCAAATTACTAAAATACCCCTACATAAATCGTATATCATTATATGTATTATTATAATGAGTTTAATTAAGGAAACATGGAAAATAAGGAACAAATCAATCACAAATATTTTGCCAACCCATGATGCCGAAATTTTGGTCTTATCCCTCCCCATTTGACTCGGCATACCCCTTTTAAAAATCAATCACATCCTTTTCTTTGGTAACCCTAATTGCCGAGTGAAAATAAAAACACCCAAACAATTTTTGTAGCCTCCATTCGATACCCTAAAATTCCTTAGGCATTTTTCTGAGTTCAAGCATCACCCAAAGAGTCCTAGAAAAATCATTGGGAGGTCGTGCATTGTGTGACTCGATCGTGGTGTAATTTTTCCTATCACTAGCATCAAAAGTAAGGTATAATTCGTTCTCATCCATTCGACCTTCATAAAATTCGTTTCTTCTTTTTCATGAGATCCTCACATCGTGTATACTCTGGGAAAAATGTTGGCAAGGTCGTAGAGAAGCTTTCGGAGTCGTGGTGAATTTTGGTTCGTTTTTCTCTATACGCGTATAAAAGAAATCGTGCAACCCATTCTGCACGTTCGAATCTTCTTGTGGTATTTTTCTCAGATCCTATATGTATTTAGAACACCAAATAAAATGGTTAGAACATACCATGCTCGATCTATAACTTATATGAAGATTTAATCTATAAAACGTGTATAAATCATGAAAAATGGCATGCGACTTATAAAAGCTCCAAGTATATTTTATTTACGTGTAATATAATCATATATGATCTGGAAAAATGTTGGAAAGAATTGACATGGCTTAGAACTTTTGTTTTCGAATTATTTTGTTTAATCGGTTTTGTGAATAAAACATGAAAAATGGAAAAGAAATTCATACGATCTGAATGTAAGGAATTAGGGCTTGTTCTAGTGATGATTAATGATGTTTAATGATGAGATTATGATTAAAAATATGTTAGATATGTTAGGGTTTGGATTGGTGGGTCTAAAATGCTATACGAGGGTGATGAACTCAAATAAGTACATTTTATTACTATCATTTATCCTATTAATTTGACTTATTTTATTATATTATGTATGAGGATTGATACTTAATCGTTTACTTTTGTAATTCTCAGTTGAAAACAAGCATTTGGTGAAACTTGGCGATTTTGGACTAATTATGGGGCAAAACATGCAAGAAGTTAAGAGTCTACTGAAATGTATAAGATCAAGACTAATCTGCTCCAGATGCGCCGCATCTCACTTATGACATGCGCCGCATCACTATCAAGATCTCACCAGATACGATCCAAGACACAAGAGGACATGTGCCGCATCCAAAGATAAAGATACGCCGCATCTTCTGGCGGTGTATGAATATTCCTGAATATTATAATCATGGACCCCACGCGAAGTTAAGTACATGCGCCGCATCTACTCCTTAGATGCACTGCATCTCACCCTCAGACAGAAACTATAAATACCCCAAAGACCAGACGAATTAAGAGTTCCGAGTTCCGAAGTTTTAACCGAAGACCGAAGACCAGAAACCAAGGACGAATTCAGTCAAGGCAGCAGCACAAGACACACCCAAATCAAAGATACAAGAGCTGTAAGAAGGTGCTGCATATGTTTAATTCATTAAGTAGTTTTGTTTTATTGTGTTAGTAAACTTTAATTCATCAAGATTGGTGGCTTGTGTAACGTGACAACGGAAAGGTTGCACTCCCTTAAAACTGCTTTCTCATTAATTAAAGTTTATATGTTGATGTCATCGGTGACTTTTATTAGTGCATTGATAACCTCTGTGTCTAGCTGAGCGTTGATCGGGTCGCCATGCCTCTGCCCTCGCCTGTTTATTAGAACGCCTATGTATTCTATGGTCTGTAGAAAAGTAGGAGAGAGATAAACGGGATAGTCATAAGTAATCATTAAGGGTTTACTCGCCGATAAGATTAGAACCAACGAGAAAGGACTTAATCTCGGTGCGTTGCATCGAACTATACACTTCATATAACACTAGCAATAAAACAAGTGACAAACTACTTATCATAAGGACAACCCTCTTATTGTCTCAAGTATTTATCTGTGTACGTGTGTGCTACTTGCTGATTCGTGCCTATTGGTTTAGTTTATTATTTAATTGCAACAAAATCGTGCCAGTCTCTCAGGCTGAACCCCCCTTGCGTTAGATTAGGTTGTATAGCTAACATAATATATTAAAATACTGATTAGAATAACTAGATAATACGTTCCACTCTTAGTGATCGACACTCTACTTATCATTATATTCATACTGACCGGTTACACTGCTCGTTAAGTGTGTGTGTTATTGATAAGTCGGCTAAATATAAATTTAAAACTTGAGTAGGCATTAAAACTGCTAAACCGCAACGACACATCACGCGCATCAAGTTTTTGGCGCCGTTGCCGGGGAGTGAATTGTTATTATCTGTTAATTTGATTAGTATTTTAATTAGGTTTTTAATTTTTTTTTATCTAACCGCTAATTTTGTTGTGTATTAGATTAATTTGCATTCATTGTACTATTTTGCATATTTTCTGTTTTTGTGTGTTATTTGTTTGCTTTTGTTTGTGTTTATTTTCGTGTGTTTTATTTGTTTTTATTTTTCGTATTTTTTGTTTTCTGCTATCGTTGTACTGAGCTAAATCGAACGATACGGCGCATCTGATTTCACAGATACGGCGTCAACTAAGGTTTATTCTTTGATTAAGATCTTGTTGAGTATAATTCGTGTCTACCTAAAGCGTGTGTTTCAAGTGTTAAAGCGTGAGTTATTCAATGATATGAGTCTTATTCATGGGATGGTTGGGATAGTGATTAACCACACTTAGGATTTTAATTTATTTGTTTTGTTTATTTTTCATTTTACACCAATTTATATCCCAAATATTATCCATGCCCTGTATTATTCTTTATCCGACCAAACCTTTGATTTATTGAGATTAGGGGTTTGAGCAATCTTAAGTATCGTAGTCGTGGATTCGGCTATGTATTTATGATTTTGTCGCCCTTTTTGATATATTATTATTGGTGAAGTTTGGACCTATCTTTAGCCTATTCGAGTTAAGGATTTGAGCAATTGCAAGTATCGTGTTCGTGGATTCGATCATGTATTTGTGATTTTGTCGCCTTTTCTGGAATTTGAGATCGATAGAGATTAAGAATAATTAACCCTTAAGCCTAAAAATCCTTTTTTACCGCTTTAGACTTGTTATTCCTTGGCTTTAGTGGAAGAGATGTGTATACTTGCCAAGCTTATGATAGAATATTCGTCGCGACTGGACAGTTAAACGATTAGATTTGCTTTTATCGAAATATTTTTATTCTACTTCTAATTCGTTAAGTGTTTAGTTGTGTGATTATGACAAAAACGAATACATGCTTAAATATAAAAATAAATCCTAATATCTTTTAGGATACATTTTCATAAGATTAATTCTAAGGTTTACTTGGGGACAAGTAAAGTTCAAGTGGGGGGATATTTGATGAACTCAAATAAGTACATTTTATTACTATCATTTATCCTATTAATTTGACTTGTTTTATTATATTATGTATGAGGATTGATACTTAATCGTTTACTTTTGTAATTCTCAGTTGAAAACAAGCATTTGGTGAAACTTGGCGATTTTGGACTAATTATGGGGCAAAACATGCAAGAAGTTAAGAGTCTACTGAAATGTATAAGATCAAGACTAATCTGCTCCAGATGCGCCGCATCTCACTTATGACATGCGCCGCATCACTATCAAGATCTCACCAGATACGATCCAAGACACAAGAGGACATGCGCCGCATCCAAAGATAAAGATACGCCGCATCTTCTGGCGGTGTACGAATATTCCTGAATATTATAATCTTGGACCCCACGCGAAGTTAAGTACATGCGCCGCATCTACTCCTTAGATGCACCGCATCTCACCCTCAGACAGAAACTATAAATACCCCAAAGACCAGACGAATTAAGAGTTCCGAGTTCCGAAGTTTTAACCGAAGACCGAAGACCAGAAACCAAGGACGAATTCAGTCAAGGCAGCAGCACAAGACACACCCAAATCAAAGATACAAGAGCTGTAAGAAGGTGCTGCATATGTTTAATTCATTAAGTAGTTTTGTTTTATTGTGTTAGTAAACTTTAATTCATCAAGATTGGTGGCTTGTGTAACGTGACAACGGAAAGGTTGCACTCCCTTAAAACTGCTTTTTCATTAATTAAAGTTTATATGTTGATGTCATTAGTGACTTTTATTAGTGCATTGATAACCTCTGTGTCTTGCTGAGCGTTGATCGGGTCGCCATGCCTCTGCCCTCGCCTGTTTATTAGAACGCCTATGTATTCTATGGTCTGTAGAAAAGTAGGAGAGAGATAAACGGATAGTCATAAGTAATCATTAAGGGTTTACTCGCCGATAAGATTAGAACCAATGAGAAAGGACTTAATCTCGGTGCGTTGCATCGAACTATACACTTCATATAACACTAGCAATAAAACAAGTGACAAACTACTTATCATAAGGACAGCCCTCTTATTGTCTCAAGTATTTATCTGTGTACGTGTGTGCTACTTGCTGATTCGTGCCTATTGGTTTAGTTTATTATTTAATTGCAACAAAATCGTGCCAGTCTCTCAGGCTGAACCCCCCTTGCGTTAGATTAGGTTGTATAGCTAACTTAATATATTAAAATACTGATTAGAATAACTAGATAATACGTTCCACTCTTAGTGATCGACACTCTACTTACCATTATATTCATACTGACCGGGTACACTGCTCGTTAAGTGTGTGTGTTATTGATAAGTCGGCTAAATATAAATTTAAAACTTGAGTAGGCATTAAAACTGCTAAACCGCAACGACACATCACGCGCATCAGAGGGTTTGTAAAATGTTTAGGGGGTGTTTTGTAACTTCTAAAACTCAGGGGTTATTTTTAGAACTTAATTTGGGTCGTGTACTTTTCATATAAAATATAAGTTGAGGGGGTCTAGTGTCATTTTTATATTCTAAAGGGTTAAAATGTCTTTAATGATATATTATGGTTCGATTTGTAAATTAATTAAATAGAGGGACTAAATATGTAAATTCTGGAAACTTAGGGTTAATTTGAGTAATAAATTATATTCAGGGGGTTATGTGCAATTTTGGTAGTTCAATGGCTTAATATGTAATTATTAATAATTAAAGGTCGAAATTGTAATTTAAAGGACTAAAGATGTAACTTTGATAACTAGAGGGACTTTATGTGTAAATGATGAATACTTGAGGATACATTCATATAATATGATAAAATAGGTGATCATTGTGTAAAATTGATAAACTAAGGGTTTAATGTGTAACTATAAATAATTGAAGAGTTAAAGTGTAACTTTTGTAATATAAGGGTATAAAATGTAAATTGTGAAACCTTAATGGACCGAATGTGTAAATATGATAAAAGATACCTTATTTCCATTAATAATGATTTAACTAAGCATGATACTCCATATTACTAAAAATGGAAACTTTCTAAAATGGAAACCTTCTAAAAAATGGAAAGTTACTTAAAATGGAAGGGCGGTTAATTAAGAATGAATTGTAATTCCCTTCTACTTCTTTAGGTGTGAAGAAGGAGAGAATTTGAGCTATTCCCTATTTCTGTGCTTTGTTTCTGTTTGTGCTTTCGTCATAAGGTACGGATACTCTACCCTTTTTAGTAAGGGTGTCTTTTCACCTATGCATTGATGTTGAGCTATGATTTAAACCTTTGCCATGATCCTTTTGACATGAACCTTTTGATATGACCTTGAGATATACCTTCTGATTATGACTTTGAGATGCACCCTTTGACATGGCATTGAGACCTGACTCTTAGTTTGATACCCGAGCCATTTTATGTTACCTAGCCAGGAAGGTAACCTGGCCATGTCTGTGATGCACCACTAGCATGACTCATGTGTGGGTGAGTGATTTCTCACACCGTCCCTTATATATTATGATATGGCCATTATGACTTTGAGATTATGATTTTGAGTATGACTTTGAGTTTGGGGGCGTATGGATTGCAATCCTAGATTTGTATGTTTAGTGGATTTAACTATGACTTTGAGTTATGAATTTGAGGTGACTGGTACTGTGTGTAATACATGCCTTTCACATTTTCTAGGAGCTGATCACTCCACTATTATGATACATGAGGACACCCCTCATATTATCTGGTTGCCTAAGAGGTATCCCCTTTGATTGTGAGATTATGACTTTGAGATTATGATGTTGAGATTATGACTTTGAGTTTTTGGGCTCGTGGTGGATGACTATCCTATTCTTCTCTTATTATCCATGTATTTCGTTTATACCTTATGACATTCCTATTACCCATATTATATTTCTGTTTCGTTATTCTTTGCTTTGTATTGTATCTGTTCACTGAGCTTTTTAAGCTCAGCCGCACGTTTTCTTTTCGTGTGCGGCAGGTAATAAGCAGGACGACGGGTTTGTGTATGAGTGAAGAGACTTTTGAACTTAGAAGACTTTGATAGTGTTCTGAAGTAGAGACCATTAGAAGGAGTTGCTTTTGCAGACTTAGTGTTTAGTTTTGTTTCTATTGCAACCATGTAAATTTCAGAATTTCATTTGTAACCTTTGAGAATTTTTGTATTACTTGAAATGTATGCTTTGTTTTGATCTGATGTGAAACCATTAGTGTGATACTTCTACCCTTGCCGGGTTGGGGTGTTACAGTATTGGATGATTGTTTATCGATGTTAGGCTTAAGAAAACTGGCTAACCTCCTATACGGTAACTTGCTTGAACGTCTTAAGAAACATGAACCAATGCGTACAAAGGTTTTTATGGTTGTATTTAATGCATGAGCGAATTCTAGTGATCCCATGTTAGGAGCTTCTTAGCCGGCTCGACATAGGAGTGAAGTAGGAGCTTGTAGAGTTGGGGAAGTACGTACGCCACCCCACGATTGGTATTAAGGAATACACCCGTCATCCACGCAATTAATACACAGTAATCAACCGGTAAAAGATAGTTAGGGAGTAAGGAAATCTAAGTAAACACATTTCTCTCCATATAAGTTTCACAACCTTTTCATTTTCAGTTATTTTATTTTATTTGCATTTGTAGTCATTTGGGTTAGTTGACTAGCAACTAATTCCGCCCACTCTTTCAAACCCGAGATTTTACTTGCTTTTATATAAAAATATAAAAATACAAAAAGAATCTTCCCTCACCCTTAGACCTATTAGAGTAGTTTTTCAATCCTAACGACACTATTCCCCTAGAGAACGATCAATCCCCCGGTACTTGCCACTTCACTATACTACATCGGTCAGGTACACTGCCTGGTGGGGATTGCAAGCTTCTCGAGATCCCTCGAGAGGTAAAACCTGTTGTAAGGTCGCAAAACCACGCATCATGAGGTGTCCACCGCATTACACCAAAACTTTTGTGGAATTGATTGTTCATTCAACATCGTTCTACTTATTTCTTGTAGAGTACGATTTTTCCGCTCAACTACCCCATTTGATTGAGGAGTGCGTGGAGCCGAGAAATTGTGAGTAATACCATTAGCATCACAATATACTCCAAATTGCACTTCATTATCAAATTCCCGACCATGATCCGTCCTAATAGAAACTATTGTACATCCTAGTTGATTTTGGACTTTCTTACTAAAGATTGAAAATTCCTCAAAGGCTTGAGTCTTATTCTTAAGAAATCTAGTCCAAGTATACCTAGAGTAGTCATCAACTATTACTAAGGTGTAGAGATTTCCTCCGTAGCACCGTACGGCGGATGAACCGAATAAGTCCTTGTGAAGTAGTTCTAGGCATCTAGAGGTCGAGACCATATTCTTAGCTTTGTGACTAGAATGAGCTTGTTTTCCAACTTTACAAGCATCACAAAAGTGTGAGTCGAACTTAATCTTAGGTAGGTTTCTAACTAGTTCCTTAGATGCCAATGATTGTATAAGACGCATATTGGCATGACCTAGTCTCCTATGCCACAGAGTGGTATGATCATCTATAATTGCTAGACAAATCTTATCTTCAGGCTTATTTCCTATCTTCATGACAAATAAGCCGTTTTTCCTAACTCCTTTTCCTATGGTTTTCCCATTCTTAATAATCTCACTACCCTCTTCAGAGAATATGACTCTACATTTATTATCTACCATTTGACTAATGCTAAGTAAGTTAAAACCTAAGTTATCTACGTGCTCAACATTTCTAATAATGAGAGAGTCTTGAGTAATCGTACCTTTGCCTATAATGTTGACCTTAAGTTTGCTACCGAAAGTGACATTACCTCCGTTGTATGCCTTGTATGATGAGAATAAACTTCGGTTGCCCGTCATGTGGTTAGTGCATCCACTATCCTTGACCCATTCGTCAGGCTCCAAGTCAATTCCCAAGCATATCTATTGCATGAGACAAACATTCAAACATTTGGTCCCCAATATCTCATGGGTCCAAAGTAGTTAGCATTAAACATCCCATGCATTTCTTGCATGTGTTTAGGATGTTGAAATGGAGGACAAATTTCCCATGGCAAGTAACTTTGCAGTTGACAGTCATTCCAAGTTACGGGATAGTTACTTAGAAAACTTTGTCTTCTATAGTTACATCTCGGAAGAGGAGTTCTTGACCGAGGTTTGGGAGTGTTTGTTTTTCTAGGTGGAGGAGTCTTAGGCCTTGTGTTAGGTTTTACAAATCCAGGTTTGGGTTTTGACATAGGTTTGTAAAATCTCTTAACTTCCTCTATACTAGCAATTGAGACCTTTGTGCCATTAACAACCATGTGAGTTGGTTTAGGACTTGATTTGTTTTTGAGATTCGAATCAGTTCTGTCCCCAGCACCAGACAGTACCACGGTTCCATTAATTTTAATGGTACCGTTGGTACCTTTAATGGTGCCGTCTTGGGATTTGACAGAATCAGTAGGTTTGACAGATTTTACAAGATTTGTTTTATCTGTCGAAACATTTTCGGTATTCTTTTTGAACCTAGTTATCCTTATTGCATTTTCCCTAAGTTTTTCATTTTCTAATCGAAGACTTATGCATGACTCACATCCTACGTCTATTTCTTTGTTTCTTTCAAGTCCTTTGACTTGATCCTTTAGTTCTAACATATTCACTTCGAGTTCATGCAATTTTGACTTTAGTGATTTGTTTCTACTTAACATTTTTGAAAAAATTTTGCATAGATTATTATGTTCGTCATGTAGTATGTTATCATCTATTGACGAGTTGTCATCTATGAAATTAGGGTAGTCGTAACGTACCTCATTAGAAGCATGAGCCATTAGACATGTTTCGTCCTTGGGCTTCTTTTCTTCATCATCACCGCTATCGCTCCAGGAGCCTCCTATGAGAGCTCGTTGGTTGTTGACTTTCGGTGGCTTGGGACACTCTCCTATGAGGTGATTAGGATCTCCGCATCTAAAGCATTTCCTATCACTTGTCCCTTTCTTTTCAGCATGGTTCTTTTGTGATGTATTCTTCTCATCACGAGGTTGCCTAACGAAACTACCTCTTCTCCTAAAGAACTTTTTAAAGTCCCTAACCGCTAATGCATATTCGTCATCTTCACTATCGGAACTTGAACATTCCTCATCACCAGACTCCTTCTTGGCTTTCAATGCTAGAGATCAAACTCTCTCGCTTTTGCCTTTGACTATATCGGATTCTTTCTTAATTATCATCTCGTAAACTTTCAAGTTTCCTATAAGTTCATCAAGTGACAACATCGCCAAGTCCTTTGACTCTTCAATGGAGGTAACCTTTGCTCTCCATTTAGGATGTTGAGCCCTAAGGAACTTCCTAACATAAATCTTGCTAGAGTAACCTTCATCAAGAGCTTTAATACTAGTAATAATAGTATTGAATCTAGTAAAAGCATTATCTATAGATTCATCTTCCGTAATGGAAAATTGTTCATATTGTTGAACAAGAAGATCTACCTTGTTCTCTTTGACTTGGTTATTACCTTGGTGAGTGACTAACAAAGTTTTCCAAATATCTTTTGCCGTATTACACATGAAAATTCTTTCAAATTCCTTTTTAGGCAAAGCATTATATATCATCATTTTAGCCTCATTATTTTTGGCTAATTTCCCTTTAAGTTCATCACTCTGTTTATCATAAGAAACTATTTCATCATCTTTAGTTTCCGGATTCATTTGAATAGGTTGAAAGTCACCCTCGGTAATAATATGCCAAAGATCAATGTCTTTTGATTTCACATACGTTTCAAATCTTGTTTTCCAATAAATAAAAAAATCGGTTTTGAAAAGTGGTGGTCTTTGCATAGATTGCCCTTCTAGATATTTTTCAGAATCCATTGATCGATTCAAGTTTTAAAATAAAATATACTTTAAAAACTTGACTGACGTGGCTTCTGATACCAATTGTGAGAAACTAGAAGGGGGGTTGAATAGTTTACCGGTTTAAAATTCTTTTAAAAATCTTGTTTTAAAAGTTAGCTATTGGAAACTTTGATTCGAACTCTATGTGTAACCAATCAACACCAATATGAACTACACACTAAACTAACTAATATAAACTAATGAAAGTAAAGAGTAGAGTTGGAAAGATCAAACCGAGACAAAGGATTTATAGTGGTTTGGCTACGAAGCTCTTCTTCGCCCTACTTCACTCCCCGAGTACCACACTCGAGAGTTTCAAGCACTATGTCAACAACCTCCCTTCAGGCGGAGAAAACCGTACACGTCGCTTATCCTATTACCAACACTAAGCTAAATGTCGAGTGCTAATCTTAGCTAGCACCAATCTACCAAGGTCCACGTGACCAAACACTCAAGCCCAATGGCTTCAAGAGATCACCAAGATCTCGACACGATCACAAAGATCAACTCTCACTTCACTCTACTTAATCTAACTACTCTAGATCCTTTGACTACTCACACACAAGCCCAATGGCTTCAAGAGATCTTCACTATCTCTTAAGATCACTATGATCTTCACTCACACTCTCAAAAAAGAAGGATAATCTTGATGTATGCTAAGATACAACAAGGATGTAACAAGTGTTACAAAACCTAACCACTACAACTCTTGTCTTCTTGAAGATCTTGAGTTCTTCTCTTGCTAATGAAGAGGGATGACAACACCTTGTATCTACTTGGATACTTGTGTTCTTCTCTTGCTAATGAAGAGGAATGATAACACCTTGTATCAACTTGGATACTTGTGTTCTTCTCTTGCAAGTGAAGAGGAATGAAGAGGATCACTTGAAGGATGATTGGATCACTCTTGAACAAAATAAAAACTAACCTAAATGATCTAAGAAAGAAAGTGTGAAGAGAGTATTCAACTCAGAAAGTTTTGTGTGTGAAAGGATGCCTAAAAACTGTGAAAGGGGTGGGTATTTATAGGCAAAGAAAATCTGAACGTTACAGAAAATTTTGTACGGACGGCTCCGTTAAATACCCCACGGCTCCGTTAAATTTAACGGTACCGTAGAGCCGTCCTAGACTAGGACGCTCCAAATTTTGTCTTTTCTCGTGAAAACTTATTTGGGGAAGGTTGGAGCTGATTTGGGGGGGGGGGGAAGTAGCTGTTATGATTTTCAAACTTATTTTTTCATTAAAACATTTCTTAATATTTCAAAAATAATTTGTCATGTGTATTTTTGAAAAAGTGTTTTGTCCCATTTAAAATGTGAATTCTCAAAACCTAAATTAACTTCTTTGATCACTAGTTCAAGTTGTAACTTTGTTCTAGAGTGATTTGCGTAGAAACGGGATCTTCCGATTAAAGACTTGTTTACGTTAATTTTAACGTATCGGGATTTCACATTTTTTCATCCTCAAAACGTGAAGTAATCGAAAGATATAAATAACGTCTTTAGAACATTATTTGCATCAACACAAATGTTTAAACGAAATACCTTCTTCAATGGATGAATATGGGTTTAGCTACCAATGTATTTTGTATGATCGATACAAAGCAAAATCTTTAACGTGCCTGTATATAGATATTAAAAAAGGAACATAAATTATCAAAGCAATGATTCAAACACATTCAATTATGTGAAAAAAAAAAAAAAAAAAAAAAAAAAGATATACACCTAATCTTATATATTCAGGTACAACACTAACGATAAAAATATATACTTTTGATCAAAAATATAAAAGATAATACGTATTAGTGATGTATTGTTACCTTCCATACAATATAGAAGAATATTATAAAATCTTGAATTTCTCTAGCTATTTTTTTGAAGTATTTATGGTGTGTTTAAGGTTTTTTTAATGCATTAATGGTGATCTTAATCTTTTCAAAAAGTAAGTAGGTGAAATTTCCAAAAATTGAGATAGCATCCAAATTTCCGAAAATTGAGATAGCATCAGTACTGGTATTCTTGTTGACCGTTCAAAATCGATATCTGCTGTGTATTTTAGCAAAATTTGGTTGATGTGCTAACGTGCGCCATCCTAAGTTATGTACTGTTTTTTATTTTTCTATAAAATGTGATAAAGAATAGTCAACTTTTGGAACATTGTGACGATTGGAGAAATGTAGCAGCTATGGACTGTAGGGCTGTCTTGATGTGGAACATTGTGACGATTGGAGAAATGTACCAACTGTTGATGTATTCTTCAGCAACACTTCAACCGTACTAACTTATACAGAACCGTACCAACTGCTTAATTTAATTCCTAACAATCCTCCCCTAAACTTATGATTTCTTTGAAAATCAACAAATTCTTGAATTAAACTCCAACGTTATATGATGGGGTGGATTCTTTCAAACACTTATCTTCAATCTTGAAACACTTGGGAATTTTCTTCATATATCCACCTTTTGACCAACATTCATAATAATACATCCAATTCGGTCAACTCCTCAAAAGTCTCCATAATTAAACTTATTCCTGCAAGGAATTAATTCCTAATACCAACCCAAAGAATTAATTCCTAATACCAACCCAACATTCAATGGCATTAAATCTCCATTGGTTCTATAAAAGATCTTGAATTATCAACACTAACCCATCACATTCTTCAAAACACAACTATCAAACACAATGAGTTCATCCAATCCAAACATGGTTGAGATTTCATCGGATTCATCTTCGGATTCAGGAAGTGAAGGATGGAAAAATTACTTTCCACCAAACTACACTAATCTGACCATCAAGAACCCAAATCCACAAGCTAAAAAAGTATCTTCTGATGACCTTCCAACTTCCTCTGATGATGATGATCAGCAAACACAGCCACCTCCACTGTCAGTTTTACTAACAAGGGAGATCGAAAAAGCTGTGTCAGGTATGAGTAGGATCTCGGTGCCTGTAAGGAATCAACCACGACCAAAACCAGATAAACAAGTGATGGGGCTCCCAAGTCCGAAGGTGTGGAACTCAATCAAAGACAAAGGAGTTCACAAGTCCATGCCTGACTTTCAGGATAAAGGGAAGAGGAAGCTTGAGTAGTGATGAAGGTGTTAGGTTTGTGTGTTTAGGTTTATGTGTTGGTTATGTTGACTTTGAGTCCAGGATTGTAACAAAACTTCTGCTTATGTAATGAATGCACCACTTTAATGAATAAACTTTATCTCCTTCACACTCATCTCAGATTCTGAATTGATATCCTCCCCTGAATTACATAATCATCTTTAACAGCAACTGAACAAAACTTCTAATTCCTCCCCTGTTTGGAAGAATCTTCACCATCAGATGAACTAGAACATATAACATTCGAGCTCAGCATCCAATATGACAATTTGTACAAGTTACGATCAATTCAGTTTTGTAGTTTCAAACTGCTCTCAACACTTCCAGATGTGTAACCTTCTGAGAGAGGTGAATCATAGAGCATAAACTTAGAATGAACCAAGTTTGAAAAAGCAGTACAAACTAGCAATACTAACTATTTAAAAAAAATTTCAGAGATAAAATCAATGTTAATTGTAATGTGGATTTGAAAACACTTTTGTCCACGTATAGTTTTTAGCAAACTATCAGCTATCAACGGATTTGTTATGTCTTTACCAATAGCCGTTTGCTATGGACAAGCCAACTCTTCACACTTAGATATGGTAAGTTGATAACCATCCAGTTTTTGGTAAACCGTCAACCATAAACGGATTTGAGAAGTCTTTACCAGAAATCGTTTGATCTGGACTTGTTGGTTCTTATGTGAATTAGACATGGTGAACCAATTACCATTTGTTGCATAACAAGCATGCACACTTGATAGTCCAAACTACCATACTTCCCAAAGCACAATCCAAAGCAAAAAGCTTTTCTTAACCTGAAATGTTAGTCCAAAACCAAAGAAAACACAATACACAATATTTTCTTTTAACAGTTATCACAATTGACTAACAAATTCACAAGCAGTACTAAAAATTACCAAGCAGCAAAAACTATACAAATAGCACAACTAGCAGTACAAAAACCAAAAACACTTAGACATTAATCTTTTGAAGGATTAAGCATTCCAATACCTGTTACCAAGTACGGAAATCTTCCTACATCAAAACCTTTTGTTAAGAGATCAGCAAAGTTGTCATCAGTATGTATTTTAACAACTTGTATTAACTTCTTTTCAGCACAGTCTCTTATAAAATGATGTCTAATCTCAATGTGTTTAGTTTTTGAATGTTGAACTGGATTCTTAATGATACACATTGTACTGCTATTGTCTATATGTATAATTGTGTTTAAGAAATTGTACCCATAATCAAGCATCTGGTTTTGAATCCAAAGAACTTGAGCACAACCACTTGCTGCTGCCACATATTCTGCTTCAGTAGTAGAAGTGGCCACCATAGTCTGCTTCTTACACTGCCAAGAAATTAATCTACAACCCAAGAACTGACAACCACCTGTTGTAGATTTTCTATCCATGCTAGCACCAGCATAATCAGAATCAGAGAATGCCACTAGATCAAATGCAGACTCTTTAGGATACCATAGCCCCAAGTTAGGTTGACCTTTAAGGTATCTGAAGATTCTCTTTACTGCTGTGAGATAAGACACCTTAGGATTTACTTGGAATCTTGCACAAGCACAAACTGAAAACATAATGTCCGGCCTGGATGATGTGAGATACATCAAAGACCCAATCATAGATCTATACATGTGCACATCCACATCTTCACCACTGTGATCCTTTAATAGCAAATGTGTCTCCTAATTAATTGGTGTGCTAACAACCTTGGCATCTGTGAATTGGAATTTCCTCAATATTTCACCAACATATTTATCCTGAGAGATAAATATTCCATCAGGCTTCTTTTTTACTTGAAGCCCAAGAAAGAAAGTAAGCTTACCCATAGAGCTCATATCCAACTGATCTTTCATTAATTTCTCAAACTATCTGCACATTTCTTTGCTTGTAGAACCAAAGATGATATCATCTACATAAACTTAAACCATTAGAATATCACCCTTGTTCTTCTTGATAAATAGAGTTTGATCAATTTTACCCCTATTGAACCCATTCTTCAATAAATAAGTAGCAAGAGTCCCATACCAAGCTCTTGGAGCTTGATGCAATCCATAAAGAGCTTTAACCACCTTATAAACTTTGTCAGGATGGTCTGGGTCTATGAAACCAGGAGGTTGAGATACATATACCTCCTCATCAATAGTACCATACAAAAAGGCACTCTTCACATCCATTTGATAGACTAGAAAACCCATATAGGAAGCATAAGCAATAAATAACCTTATTGCTTCAAGTCTAGCAACAGGAGCAAAAACCTCCTCATAATCAATCCCTTCTTCCTGTATATAGCCTTGACCAACCAGTCTTGCTTTGTTCTTTATCACAATGCATCTCTCATCCTTCTTGTTCCTGAATACCCCCTTAGTACCAATCACTCTCATTCCCTTTGGTAGATCAACCAGAACCCAAACCTTCTGAATTTTGAATTGAAGCAGTTCTTCTTGCATAGCCTCAACCCAACTTGATTCTTCTAAAGCCTTTAACACATTCTTGGGTTCTACCTGAGATAGAAAACATACAAACATACACTCATGCTCATCATCATGATGTTTCTCCTCATATACCACACTGAGAAAGCCATGATGGTCTGGGTCTTGAATTTGCCTTCTGGTCTTGACTCCAGATTGTACATCTCCTATGACATTGGAAAGTGGATGATTCCTATGTACAATTGTATGGGGAGTAGAAGGAGCTGCATAGTTGATAGGCATATTTTGCATACCATCTCCAAAGAAATCAAATTCATCAACTTGAGGAGCAGTATGAACTGGTGGATCAAGATGAGGTTGACTTGGTCCAGCAGCATCACTATTTTGCTCAGCAGTAGGAACTTGTGACTGGGCAATACTAACTCCATTTGTACTGCTCGTTGGATTTTCAGTTTCTTTACCATTCTGTCCACTGGTTTCAGCAGCATCTTTCTCTTTGTCTACACCACTTGATGAAGGAATATCATCATTCTTTGTAGAAGACTCATACAATGGACTGTCCTCCATGATTGGCAACAAAATGCAATCTTCATCTTCCTCCTATGAACCTGCACCATGTTTAGTATTTGTACCTGTAACAGGCACATAATTCATGGAATCTAAAAGACTGTCAATATCAAAGATCCAATCTGGACCAACACCTGCAACATTTGGTTTATTCTCCAAAAATTCTATGTGCAGATTTTCTTCTACATGCTTGGTGCTTTTATTGTACACCCTAAAAGCCTTACTGTGCAAAGAATAACCAACAAAGAAACCTTCCTCAGATTTCCCATCAAACTTTCCTAGTTGGTCTTTGGTATTAAGGATAGTAACATGACAACCAAAAGGTCTCATGAAGCTTAAAGCAGGGGTTCTACCTCTAAGAAGCTCATAAGCAGTCTTATTGTGAGGTTGCACAACTAAAACCCTATTCAATACATAACAAGCAGTGCTAACTGCTTCAGCCCAAAATGAAACTGGTAGCTTAGAGTCAGCTAACATTATCCTACCAGCCTCTATAAGAGTCCTATTCTTTCTCTCAGCTACCCCATTTTGCTGTGGGGTTCTAGCTACACTAAACTCCCTCTTAATACCTTTTTCTCAACAAAAGTCATCCATCACTCTATTCTTAAATTCAGTCCCATTGTCACATCTGATTATTTTAACTTTCTTATCAACTAGGTTTTCTACTTCAACAATGAAGGTCTTAAGGATTTCACTTGTCTCATCCTTAGATTTCATAAAGAATACCCAAGAAAACCTACTGTAATCATCAGTAACAACAAGGCAGAATCTTTTAAAATTCAAGCTATTCACAGAAGTAGGACCAAATAAGTTCATATGCAACATATATAAAGCTTGAGAAATAGAGTTCTGGGCCTTTGGCTTACATGAGGCTCTGTGTTGCTTACCTTTAAGGCAAGAAACACAGGTTTGGTCATTGAGTAAAGTTTTATTTGGTAAACCTCTTACCAACCCATTTTTAGCAATTTTGTTAATGGTTTTAAAATTAACATGACCAAGCCTTCTGTACCACAACATTGATTCTTCCAATGTGGCTTTTGCAACAAGGCAAGTAAGACCTGCTTTAGGAACAAGGTTGTTCATCTCAATACTGTATGTATTACCCTTTCTGGGGATTTTAAGCAATACTTGATTTTCATCAGGTAGCTTGAAATCAGGAAAAAGAATAAGGCAGTCAGTATCAGTAAAAAGAACCTTATTCTTTTTATCACATATCTATGACACACTAAAGAGGTTGTACTTTAACTCTGGTACAAAATACACATTATCAAAATCAAGATTACCAGTTTTTATGACACCTTTACCAGTAATCCGTCCACCAACACCACCACCAAAGACAACTGGTCCACCATCCAATGCTATGAAATCTGAAAGATAGGACATATTGCCAGTCATGTGCCTAGATTATCCACTGTCTGAGTATCCTCTATCTTCTTCACCATTTGAAGGATGTTCCTGCACACAAAATAAAGGTGTTAGTTTCTTTTGGGGACCCAAACCATCACTGGTTTGGATCTGCCTTGTGCATCAAGATGAGAAAATTTGTTGGAGGTCATTGATGCACCATTGGGTTTGGTAGATTTTCTAACCCAATGTGCTGAGGCCTTGACAGCATTGCCCGTTTTTCCCTTAACATTTAAGTGCCTAGCAGTAGGATTTGCTGGTCTAGCAGTTGGAACTGCTGACCTAGCAGTTGGAACTGCTTGTTTAAATTTTGGCACCCATTTCTGATTGGTCATTGTTGTTTTCTTATAAAAATGCCTTTTAACTGTTTGTGCATGATTTGAAAATTGTTTTGCATTTGAAACAGTTTGCTTGTTATTAAACCACTTATTTTGACTAGCAGTTGAAACTGTTTTGATGCCATTCTTTAACATAACAGCTTTGAGTGACATCTTATGATTTGCATTAGGGCTTGTCAATCTAGTTGGACTGTTTTGAGTTACCCTAGCATTGTTATTCCTATTCACCCTTGTATTCCCAGAAACCCTCTTTTTCCATGGGTTAGAATCATAATAAGCAGCCATATGATCAAAACTTCCACAAACAAAGCACACTTTTCTAATCATAGCAAACTTATCATCCAATTGCTTAGATTTTGAGGGATTCTAGTTTCTATGACTACCCTCAGAAACTGGTGATCTGTTCTTAGTCCTATACATCTCAGCATATTGAACACTTTTCCTAACTGGTTTTATGTTTTCAGTCTTAACCACTTTAGGAGCATGTTTAACTTCTACCTTAACAACATTAGGTTTGACCTTACCTTTGCATCCTCATCATCAAATGTCCAATCCTCAATAGTTGGTGCATCTGAGTTCCTATCAGAGGACATCTTTTCCTCAAAAAGAGATTTATCACTAGCACTCACAAAAGAATCTTTTGCCTTAACTAATTTAACAGGATTCTCACTCACTTTAACACCATATCCAGGAAAATCCATATCCTTAAACTCTTCTAAACCTATATGAGCTAAATCAATTCCTGGTGGAACAAACATTCCTCTAATAGGGGGTGCAACTGACTTATACCCTAAACCAGACTTAGCTTTGTTAAGTATTTGATTCTCTACTATTTTCTGAACTCCCTTTGAAGTATGTTCAAGAGTATCTACACTTAACTGAATATTTTCTTTTTCCTTTTTAAGCTTCTTTAGTTCATATACAAGTCCACTCATTTTATCATCTTTCAGTTGAAAATCCCTCTTTAAAACACCTATCTCATCAGAGAAGTTTGACTCATTCTGTCTATAAAACACAATTTGTTCTTCCAAAACAGCTAGTCCTCTTTTATGATTTGCCAGACTAAAATTTACTTGATTAAATTCTACTCTAAGATCATCATACTGTTTCTTAAGACACTCATAAACATAAAGAGTTGGACTTACTTGTTTACTTAATATCTATTACATGCTTAATTGCCTCAAAGAGTTGGACTGGCTTGAAACTAAACCCAAAAACACAACCCTTTCTACAAATTTCTGCCAAAAACCCATTTCCAGCAATCTGGAAATCAGCAGATGGGCTTCCCCTTAAATCCTTAGGCGGCCCCCTTAATCTTTAAGGGGACCGGCCCCTATTTAAGTGGACCAGCCATCTGTATGGTCGAAGATGCTGTCTCCTTTTCTACTTTTTAGCCCATTTCATCCTACACTTCCCAAAATTCACAAACATATCTTATTCCAATCCATCCAACAAATTTTATCCATTCCTTAATCCCACACTATAAACACTTCCATTCCTCATAACCTTCCATCATCTCATCATGCCATCTACCATCAAACCAAAGCCAAAATCATCAAGGTTAGCAAGGATGACCAAAAAGCCCGGTTGGACAAGAAAACGAAACCCCCAAAACAAGTCCATCACAACAAATGATGTGGCTAAACAACCAACACCTCCACCCACAATTGTTCCCAACTATACTCTTAATCCTCAAGCTCACTCCAATGAACCCTTTCACATACCTCATCATAAAAACCAACCATCCACCTTTACTCCCGAAAATACACCTTCATCTCACTCATGTGACTCATATGAAGATCATGATCAACCCCAAAACAAGAATCCCAATCTCATTCACAACACCTCACATCTTATTCAACCTACCAATGCACCATCCAAAACACTCACCACTCTTGGAATATCCCCTTCTTCCATATCTCCATCCTCATCCACTCATAATTACCCAAGCTCACAAATGTCTCCACCACCAAGAGTATCACCACCACCTCCTAGCAACTCACATGTTGCTCCTATGTTACATGTTCAAACATCTATCCCATATAACAACCATACTCCACCATCATCACCTTTCTAAACCACCCTCCAAAATTTACCATTCTAAACCACACCATTCTTACGCTATAAATACCCTTTTTCATCATTAGTGTTCATTCATCCATCATAATAACCACACTCCACCATCATCACCTTCTTCCAAATAATTGAAGTTCATTGAAGAACTTAAAGAAGCCCATGAGTTTGTGCTCTTCTTGCCTTGCACCTTGCTCAATTGGATCAACTCCCTTCTTGCCCACCTTCATCACAAAATAGCCTCCACCTCCACCTTCGTTCCAAACTACACATATCAACCGTAAACCGACCTCATTGAAACCTTTCAAAACCCTCATTATATTGGTCAAACATCCAACTTTACTTCCAACTACACACCCCAATTTCATCCAGTTCCACCAAATAACCAAATCCACATTCTCACAGAAAAGGAAAGGTTCCGTGAAGATATAAACCAAATCCATGACCTTTGTGATCTCCTTGCTATACACCTCGTACAACACAACAAGGGCCAACCTTGATCCTCAATTTTTACCCTACACAAATTTCTTACACCACTCACTCAACTTGGATCAAGTTACAATCCACACCCACTATTGTCCTTGTTGCATCTTCCTTCAAAAACAAATTCTCCACTTGAGTAAAGATATTTATTGGATCGAATATCTACTCACTCGTCCTCATCCTATTCCTCCTCTAATCCAATATAACATCGCTAGATCCACTCCATCTGCTCCATTTCCCTCACCATCAAATAACTAAGTCCTATCCACATGCTTTCAGCCCCAAAATAAAATCCCTCACCCTTTTGTGTCGCAAGCAAGCCCAATCACTCTCTTTGGCAATATTAGGACTATTAGTATCTTTTACTTATGTTGTAATCCTTATGTTTTAAGCATATTGTGTGATGTAATGATGATTCATGTGTTATACATGATCATCTTGAATGCATGAATAGATTATTTGCATGTTCTAAATATTTTTGATATGCATATATATGTCTTGCTATGTGTTCTTAACATTTGTTTGCCATGATTGTTGGTTGCCATGATTGTTGTCTTTATATTCCATATTTTGCTATGTATGCTTGTACTCCAAATATTTTTGCAGCCAAGATTTCCATAGCTCGTCTCCTTGGTGCCCTTGAACGAGAGGGAGTAAACATCAAGGGGGAGTTTTCGTCCCGATAAATTTCACGTCTAAATTTGTCGGCTTTACCTTTTTGATTCTACAAAAAGGGGGAGAAGTGAATATAAACTCACCAAATACTTGTCCAAAAATAAACTTTTGGATTTAATGAGTTTAGGTTTTGTAATCATCAAAAAGGGGGAGATTGTTGACATAAATAATGCCTAAAAACATTATCAATATTTATTCATATCACTATATTTTGATGATCACAAAATGTAAACTCATTAAAACATAAACTTATAAAATAAACAAGTACTTAGTTGTAAATATTCACTTCTACAACTAAAATCACTTAAGGTATGAACGAACTAATGCTGAATGCATTATATGATCAAAGGAACATTTTCTTAATAACTAGATTTTTTATAAAATGTCAAAAACATTTTATATATTTTAGAAAAACATTTTTGGTAATAATTAAAAAGGTTTAATTCATTATAAATTTATGAATTCAAATTTTTAACCAAAATCAGTAAAAATGTTCCAGAAAAACCTTCCCCACAAAAAGACAAAACTGGGCAACGGTTGGCTTGGGCGGCCCCCTTAAAATTAAGGGGACCGCCCCCCTATTTAAGGGGGCCGGCCACGCTCCAGTAGCCTTCCTGCTGTCCAGTTTTCTGCCTATAAATACCAGCCTTCCCCTGGATTTTTACTCACCTTTTGCAAACTAAAACTTTCTGTTCAAAACTCTTTCTAATCCTTGTAAATTCTTTCTAAAAACCTTTGATCATATCTTCTTAAGCTTCGGTTTCCAAGTGATCCAAGCTTCCTCCATTCAAGTGCAAGAGAAGAATACTCCTTCAACAACTAGAGAAGAAGTATTGCAACTTAGATACCTAAGTTGTTTGTGTCATCATACATTTGTATATAAGTTGTGTATTGTTGTTAGATAGTTGTGTGAATAATTGTTTGGGATAGGTTAGAGTGTTAATAGTGAAGTTGTGAAGTTAAGGTGTGTTAGAAGTAAAGGTGTGAAGAAGTAGAAGTGTACATAGGTTGTGTTAGGTTGTGAAGAAGGTGTGAAGTCATAGTAAATAAGTTGTGAAGAAGTCGTGAAGAAGTCATGGAGAAGTCGTGAAGAATTCGTGAAGAAGAAGGTGTGATTAAGTCGTGTATAAGTTGTGAGATTGGTTCTAGCTATGATTAGAACCCGACATCTAGCTTTGTGTCATTAAGCCGGTGTAAGCTAAAGTTGTGTAAGGTTTTCTCCGCCATAAGGGAGCTTGTTGACATAGTGAAGAAAACTCTCGAGTTAGGTGCTCGGGGAGTGGAGTAGGGCAAGGAAGGTGTCCTTGTAGCCGAACCACTATAAATCTCTTGTCTCTCGGTTAGATCTTTCCATCTCTATCTTTCATTTCATTTTATTACCTTACTTGCATTGCTTATTTACATTTACTTATATATATATATTGTTCATATTGTTCAAGAGTTGAGATCACATAAATTCGAATCTAAGTTTTAAAAAGTAAACTAAGTTTTCACAATAAAAATTAAAAAGACATAAAACTATTCAACCCCCACCCCTTCTAGTTTTCCACAATTGGTATCAAGAGCCACGTCAAACAAGATTTTTAAAATAAACTGTATTTTAAAACTTGAAACGATCTACGGAATCCGAAAAATATTTAGAAGGGCAATCTATGCAAAGACCACCACTATTTGAAAGTGATGGTTTTCTTTATTGGAAAAATAGATTCGAAACTTATGTGAAATCAAAAGATCTTGATCTTTTGCATATTATTACCTATGGTGATTTTCCCCTATTCAAATAATCCTTTAACTAAAATAGATGAAATTGTACCTTTTGAAAAACAAAATGATGATTTGAAAAAGAAACTAGCAAAAAATAATGAGGCTAAAATGGTAATTTATAATGCATTACCACACAAATAATATGAACGGATTTTTATGTGTTAAACCGCAAAAGAAATTTGGGATTCTTTATTAATCACTCACCAAGGTAATAGTCAAGTCAAAGAAAATAAAATAGATCTTCTTGTTCAACAATATGAACAATTTACGATTCCGGAAGAGGAATCAATAGATAATGCTTTTGCTATGTTTAACACTATCATAACAAGTTTAAAAGCACTTGATGAGAATTTTTCTAGTAAGAATTTTGTTAGGAAATTTCTTAGGGCTCTTCATCCAAAATGGCGAGCTAAAGTTACGGCGATTGAAGAATCGAAGAACTTGTCAACTCTTCAAGTTGATGAGTTGATCGGCAACTTGAAAGTCTACGAAGAAATAATAAAGAAAGACTCCGAGATGGTCAAAGGAGAAAGAGAACAAAGCAAGTCAATTGCATTGAAAGCTAGGAAGGAATCTAGTGACGAGGATAGCTCAACCTCCGAAAGTAATGACGAAGAATATGCCATGGCTGTAAGAGACTTCAAGAAGTTCTTCAAAAGACGGGGAAGACTCATTAGACAACCACATGACGAAAGAAAGGCATTCCAAAGAAACAAAGACGACAATGGTAGCAAGAGCGAGAGGAAGTGTTTTAAATGTGGTGATCCAAATCATCTCATCGGAAGTTGTCCAATGATGTCAAGGGAGCAAAATAAAAAGGTGTTCGTTGGAGGAGCATGGAGTGATAGTGACGAAGATGAGAAAGAAACCACAAAGGAGGAGAAATGTCTTATGGGTATGACATCAAGTGAGGTACATTTCGAAACCGAATACTTTAGTGATAAAAATCAATCATTAGACGAAAAAGACCTAGATAATGAATATATTAGGTTATGCAAATTAGGTCAAAAAGTCATGGCTAAAAATAAATCACTAAAACATATTAATAATCGATTAGAGAATGAAGTACTCGAATTAAAAATTAAACTACAACATTTAGAAAAAGAAAAAGAAGTTTTTATAGAATGTAAAACATGTCTAGAGGTCAAAAATGAAAACGAAAAACTTAAAGATGAAATTTCCAAACTTGACAAGTTAAAAAATAGTAGTAACTCACTTAAGGAAATAATAAGTGTTCAAGGAACTTCGGGAGATAAAACCGGTCTAGGATTCAACTCAAATATTGTTTCAATTAGTGAAAATATAAATGTAAAGTTTGAATGTCAATCTAGTAAACAAAAACCATTAGAGTCAAAACCTAAGTATATACTTATAAAAGATATAAAAATACCTATTTCGAGTGATGAGGAAGTAAAAAGTTTTTATAAACCATCATTAACAGCCAAAACCGGATTTTTTAAACCAAAATTAAGATCTAAAACTCCACCTGCAAATAGACTAAATAATCCTCATCCTCGGTCTAAAACCCCTCAACCTAGAAGAAATCAAGGCAGACAAAACTTTCCTAATAATAATAATCACCCAATGTGGAATTATTCACTTCAACCAAGTTTCAACCCTTGGGAAATACTTTTACCATACATGCAAATGCAAACCATGTTTGGTTTAAATAATTTTGGACAAATGAGACAATGGGGAACAAGTGGCTAAATCGTCACTCATTGAATAATTCGGAAACTCATCTATGATTGGCTTCTATAAGTCAATATATCACCTTGAAGTATTTGAAGAAAAGCTGGACATAAGGTACAATCTCTTTTTAAATTTCATGAGTAGTTACTTCATACATATAGTCTTATTAATCATTGCCTTAGGATATGCTTAGTTTGATAGTTTGCATTGCATTTACACTTTTAGTTATATCCGTTTGATGATTTAATAAACTAGAAACCCTTTAGTTATCCCCCTAAGTAGTAAATGAAGTATTCACTGTCGAACTCATTTAGCCTTTTCAAATTTAAAATGGAAATCTTCTATGTCCACTATTAGAAAACTCATGTTGATGAAGTGAAATGAGTTAAGTGGATTAATCATTAACATAGAAGTAAGATTAGATTTCTCACGTTAGAAAACTATGGATGAAACAAGCTCTCATAGACTATGGCGTCAAGTTAGATAAGTATGCGGCAACAAAGGAGCTATAGATGTTAGGATATACCCCATTCAACACTCTCGCATCAAACATATAGAATTTAGTCATCACTTCCTTATGACCATAGGATATGTAGAAAAGGGTAGCATGTGACAATAGACTTAACCAATTCCCTTGAGCATGAGATTTTTAACAACCATTTTTCAAAAATCTAGTATCTTTAAAAATATACAGAAACTTCACATTTTGGAAAAATATTTTTTTTGTCTATAAACATTTTTCTTCTTAATCTATGTCCATAATTCTTTTTCGATCAATGTCAAAGATTGAGAATTTTTCTTTTCTTACCCATTCTTCATAAACACATTTTGAAATAAAACTCAATCTACATAAAAAAAAAAAAAAAAAAAAAAAAAAAAAAAAAAAAAAAAAAAAAACCATTCTCAAGCATTGTTGAATAATGCTAAAAACATTTCTTTAAATCATGCATGGTGATCTCATATTTGTCATCGATATTTACGTACATGACATTTATAAGTGAACCAAGTCAAATCAAGGGGAACATGGTTTGTCTATTAAGATTTTGTTTGTAACAAGTCTAGAAATTCATGCTATCTTAAGTTCCCATTTATTGCACATAGGCACACATTAGGATCCCTCAAATAGTTCATATATATTACTTGCTTGATGAGTATGTTTGCATGCTAGATAAAATTACTTGTTTGCTTGGTGTAGTGTATTGTTTCCTAGTCCATATATATTACTTGCTTGATGAGTATGTTTACATGCTAGAAAAAATTACTTGTTTACTTAATATCCATTACATGCTTAATTGCCTCAAAGAGTTGGACTTGCTTGAAACTAAACCCAAAAACACAACCCTTTCTACAAATTTCTGCCAAAAACCCATTTCCAGCAATCTGGAAATCAGCAGATGGGCGGCCCCCTTAAATCCTTAGGCGGCCCCCTTAATCTTTAAGGAGACCGGCCCCTATTTAAGGGGACCGGCCATCTGTATGGTCGAAGATGCTGTCTCCTTTTCTACTTTTTAGCCCATTTCATCCTACACTTCCCAAAATTCACAAACATATCTTATTCCAATCCATCCAACAAATTTTATCCATTCCTTAATCCCACACAATAAACACTTCCATTCCTCATAACCTTCCATCATCTCATCATGCCATCTCCCATCAAACCAAAGCCAAAATCATCAAGGTTAGCAAGGATAACCAAAAAGCCCGGTTGGACAAGAAAACCAAACCCCCAAAACAAGTCCATCACAACAAATGATGTGGCTAAACAACCAACACCTCCGCCCACATTTGTTCCCAACTATACTCCTAATCCTCAAGCTCACTCCAATGAACCCTTTCACAAACCTCATCTTAATAACCAACCATCCACCTTTACTCCCGAAAATATACCTTCATCTCACTCATGTGACTCATATGAAGAGCACGATCAACCCCAAAACAAGAATCCCAATCTCATTCACAACACCTCACATCTTATTCAACCTACCAATGCACCATCCAAAACACTCACCACTCTTGGAATATCCCCTTCTTCCATATCTCCATCCTCATCCACTCATAATTACCCAAGCTCACCAATGTCTCCACCACCAAGAGTATCACCACCACCTCCTACCAACTCACATGTTTCTCCTATGTTACATGTTCAAACATCCATCCCAGATAACAACCATACTCCACCATCACCTTTCTAAACGACCCTCCAAAATTTACCTTTCTAAACCACACCATTGTTACACTATAAATACCCTTTTCCATCGTTAGTGTTCATTCATCCATCATAATAACCACACTCCACCATCATCACCTTCTTCCAAATACTTGAAGTTCATTGAAGAACTTAAAGAAGCCCATGAGTTTGTGCTCTTCTTGCCTTACACCTTGCTCAATTGGATCAACTCCCTTCTAGCCCTCCTTCATCACAAAATAGCCTCAACCTCCACCTTCGTTCCAAACTACACATATCAACCTTAAACCGACCTCATTGAAACCTTTCAAAACCCTCATTATATTGGTCAAACATCCAACTACTTCCAACTACACACCCCAATTTCATCCAGTTCCACCAAATAACCAAATCTACATTCTCACGGAAAAGGAAAGGTTCCGTGAAGATATAAACCAAATCCATGACCTTTGTGGTCTCCTTGCTATACACCTCACACAACACAACAAGGGCCAACCTTGATCCTCAATTTTCACCCTACTCAAATTTCTTACCTCAATCTCTCAACTTGAATCAAGTTACAATCCACACCCACTGTTGTCCTTGTTGCATCTTCCTTCAAAAATAAATTCTCCACTTGAGTAAAGATATTTCTTGGATCGAATATCTACTCACTCGTCCTCATCCTATTCCTCCTCTAATCCAATATAACGTCGCTAGATCCACTCCATCCGCTCCATTTCCCTCGCCATCAAATAACTAAGTCCTATCCACATGCTTTCCGCCCCAAAATAAAATCCCTCACCCTTTTGTGTCGCAAGCAAGCCCAATCGCTCTCTTTGGCAATATTAGGACTATTAGTATCTTTTACTTATGTTGTAATCCTTATGTTTTAAGCATATTGTGTGATGTAATGATGATTCATGTGTTATACATGATCATCTTGAATGCATGAATAGATTATTTGCATGTTCTAAATATTTTTTATATGCATATATATGTCTTGCTATGTGTTCTTAACATTTGTTTGCCATGATTGTTGTCTTTATATTCCATATTTTGCTATGTATGCTTGTACTCCTAATATTTTTGCAGCCAAGATTTCCATAGCTCGTCTCCTTGGTGCCCTCGAACGAGAGGGAGTAAACATCAAGGGGGAGTTTTCGTCCCGATAAATTTCACGTCTAAATTTGTCGGCTTAACCTTTTTGATTCTACAAAAAGGGGGAGAAGTGAATATAAACTCACCAAATACTTGTCCAAAAATAAACTTTTGGATTTAATGAGTTTAGGTTTTGTAATCATCAAAAAGGGGGAGATTGTTGACATAAATAATGCCTAAAAACATTATCAATATTTATTCATATCTCTATGTTTTGATGATCACAAAATGTAAACTCATTAAAACATAAACTTATAAAATAAACAAGTACTTAGTTGTAAATATTCACTTCTACAACTAAAATCACTTAAGGTATGAATGAACTAATGCTGAATGCATTATATGATCAAAGGAACATTTTCTTAATAACTAGATTTTTTATAAAATGTCAAAAACATTTTATATCTTTTAGAAAAACATTTTTGGTAATAAATAAAAAGGTTTAATTCATTATAAATTTATGAATTCAAATTTTTAACCAAAATCAGTATAAACGTTTCAGAAAAACCTTCCCCACAAAAAGATAAAACTAGGCAACGGTTGGCTTGGGCGGCCCCCTTAAGTTTGCTAGGCGGCCCCCTTAAAATTAAGGGGACCGCCCCCTATTTAAGGGGGCCGGCCACGCTCCAGTAGCCTTCCAGCTGTCCAGTTTTCTGCCTATAAATACCAGCCTTCCCCTGGATTTTTACTCACCTTTTGCACACTAAAACTTTCTTTTCAAAACTCTTTCTAATCCTTGTAAATTCTTTCTAAAAACCTTTGATCATATCTTCTTAAGCTTTGGTTTCCAAGTGATCCAAGCTTCCTCCAGTCAAGTGCAAGAGAAGAATACTCCTTCAACAACTAGAGAAGAAGTATTGCAACTTAGATGCCTAAGTTGTTTGTGTCATCATACATTTGTATATAAGTCGTGTATTGTTGTTAGATAGTTGTGTGAATAATTGTTTGGGATAGGTTAGAGTGTTAATAGTGAAGTTGTGAAGTTAAGGTGTGTTAGAAGTAAAGGTGTGAAGAAGTAGAAGTGTACATAGGTTGTGTTAGGTTGTGAAGAAGGTGTGAAATCATAGTAAATAAGTTGTGAAGAAGTCGTGGAGAAGTCGTGAAGAAGTCGTGAAGAAGAAGGTGTGATTAAGTCGTGTATAAGTTGTGAGATTGGTTCTAGCTACGATTAGAACCCGACATCTAGCTTTGTGTCGTTAAGCCGGTGTAAGCTAAAGTTGTGTAAGGTTTTCTCCGCCATAAGGGAGCTTGTTGACATAGTGAAGAAAACTCTCGAGTTAGGTGCTCGGGGAGTGGAGTAGGGCAAGGAAGGTGTCCTTGTAGCCGAACCACTATAAATCTCTTGTCTCTCGGTTAGATCTTTCCATCTCTATCTTTCATTTCATTCTATTACCTTACTTGCATTGCTTATTTATATTTACTTATATATATATTGTTCATATTGTTCAAGAGTTGAGATCACATAAATTCGAATCTAAGTTTTAAAAAGTAAACTAAGTTTTCACAATAAAAATTAAAAAGACATAAAACTATTCAACCCCCCTTCTAGTTTTTCACACACTTGACCGGATCTAAATACACACGAGTTGCTTTGGAGATACTTTGAGTATATACTTGACAGCACGCGGAATTTACTATCAAGTACTTAGAAGAATTCTTGTTTGGTGATTGTATGTGATTGTATGAATGTAACAATAAAGGTAATCGCACACAGTTTAACCAAACGAATAGCTTTAATATATTACGAGTATTACAATGAAATCGTAAAAGCTATATCAATAATGATGTGTAAAACTTAACCTAGGATCTCCTTTTATAGAACAAGGAGTCCTTTAAAAGTAAACAATCTACCGTATAAACCTAACTTTATAAGATATACATTAAATCTTTTTTATATATATCTTCACACGGTTTCATCTTAATCTTATAAGCAGTACTAACTCTTCTTATCAACAATACCAACTGTTGATGTATTCTTCAGCAACACTTCAACCGTACTAACTTATACAGAACCGTACCAACTGCTTAATTTAATTCCCAACATTATGTGTGACCCAACCTTAGTTTTTTAACCATTTTTGGTGTAGTGACTATACTAATCTTGGACGGTGTTGCACTCAACATCAAATTATGTGTTGGAATGATTTTTGCAAGTTTAATTTAAGTGACAAAATATAGGGTTAGAAACTTTGAGTAAATGTTTTGAAACCCGGTTCAATCCAGTCGGTTTAATCGGTTGAGTAGAATCAAAAGATCATTAACACTGGTTTTATAGTAAACAATCGGTGTCTATAAGTGGAATATAATACAAACCGGTTTCTTAAAAGAAACCTGTTTCTTTACTAATATTCTAAGACCGTTCTTTTTCACAGAACCAGTTTTTCTTAATTTTTATATTAAAGAGAGTGGTTATTCTATGACAACCGGTTTTTTACACTTTCCCTACCCGATATTTTTTACAATAGGAACTGGTTATTATATAACCGGTTTCTATTAGGGGATGTTTATGTTCTTTTTTGTGGTAGTGCTAAAACATTCATGAGGGAATTCACAAATTGTGATTCTCAGTGATTGAATGGAAATCCTTCCAGGGTCAACATCAAACAGCCCTGACAGCAGGTCACTTCAGTAATCCCTTGTGGATTACGCTTAGTGTTCATGGTGGCTCCAAACGGTCTACAGTCATGGAGTGATACTTCGGTATACTTCAGCGGCTCACCTGAATCATTGATACACTTTGGTGTATCTGAGTTAGCTCTCTCGGGGGCGTCCGGTTCAGGAACGGCCTTGGCAAGGATTAGAGAAAGTCTTCACACTATGCTGTTGACGATCTCGAAGTCGAAACCTGTAAGTGCCGGATGATTTATTACTAACTCTCTAAATTATAGGTACTTATGGAGACTGGGAGTTCCACCACCGCCATTTCCATCATGCTCATGCAAATATCACGAAGAAAAGTTCTCACAAAAGACTAAAGGATAACAAAAGTTCAAAGAAGTCAAAGAAAGTCAAAGATCAAGGCATAACAAACTTTCACAAGTTAAAGATTTAAGCTTATAAAGTGAGAACTACTTGAAGTATGAAGATCAAAAGTCAAAAGACGTATGAGCATGGTGGAAAAGACGTAAAGACATCATGATTAAAGAACGTTGGTGGAAGGCAAATTAAGACAGTACCATATCACATCACAACAAGAACAAAGAACAAAGATTCTAAAGACGTCGAAGCCGAAGAAGCAAAGAAGACGTCAAGCAACCTTAATGACCAATCCTTAGTGGGAGATTGTTGGGAACACGTTTTGTATTAATTCAACTATTGGTCATTCACATGTAAAAGGTTGCACAATTTTGGGCTTTATGTTTGTTACAATCCACACGGCTTCATTAGAAGCCCATGGGCCGTGTGGTATAGTGATTAGTTTCTAGAAGGAATTAGGCAAGTGTTACCCTAAACATGTGCCTATAAATACCACACATGTATCTCTTATTTCCTTGTTGGTTTATGTCACATTGTACCGAAGTTTTGCTAGTTTTATGCGTGCTATATAATCAACCTTCTCTTCATCTCTTTCTCTCATTATCTTGTGTTTTACAATTCATATTACTTGTTATACGTGGTCGATATCTTGTGTTATATCTAATCTAGGACTTAACAAAACCGATAAAAACCAACAGCTCAAAACTGTTAAAATTTTTCTGTGTTGAAACTGTTTTTCTCGAGTGATCATGTTTTAAGCTCATTTTTCTACAAGATACAGTCAGTTTTGGAAGAGTCACACCAGTAAGAAAATGAAGTTTACCTATCCTAGTTTCCAGAAAGTCCAGCCATATGTCAAACGAATCTATAACGAATAAACTACAACCCTGTGAACTTGCCCGAAAACTGCCCAGAATCACCACCAATGGCCTGATCACCTAACTTCAAGGCTGTATATTTATAGGATCGGGTTCGATTGAGCTGAAGGTCTCTTCCAGACCTTGTTGGACATTACCTAAATCCACTGAGTTGAGTCACAAATACTAAATGACCACCGTTTTGGGACTAGTTTTACTAGGCCACTTAACCACTTTGGGAAGTTAACAAAACGTAAATTTTTGACGTAAAACTTTATTTTCCTTGCAAATAACTTAAACAAAAATCGTAGAATGTTATAAAGCGCGTCGGTGATTTTCTAAAACACTTATTAACAAAACGACCATACCTTAATTACGAGATAAACTAGTAACGTATATAAAAGAATATGCTTGATTTTTAAACGAGTACACTAATGTAACTACGTTTTTAACCATCAAACTTTACAAAGAACATGTACGGGTGATATATAAGTGTGTAAACTTGCATACACGACCTTGTTTCTGAACCTAAGACATAGTACTTATTTAGGTTGTGGTTAGAGCTACCGGACCTCGATTCACGTGCACATTATTTCTATTTGTGATACTTTACTAGGGTGAGTTTATATGTAACCTTTCGTAATTTCAAGGTCAATATCTAATTCATATTCTATTTCTATTTTCACTTGAGTAAAAATTTCATTTTTACTTTTCACCCGATTTAGCGATTTTCGCGTTTGTAGCTATTCATGAGCCATGTTAGGATTCCTATTCGTTTTTAGGTCATAATTTATTTAATATTACATCATATAATCCTAATATTCAAAATTTCTATATTTCACATTTTCTGTTTCGTTTCACGATTTTGTCAAATTTTGGTAACAACTCGCGTTTTCAGTCTGCGTTTTTGATTTTTAATTTCGTTTTAACACTCCAGAAAACCCAAGGCTCTCATGAAATATTAATATTAGTCATTTTAACACTTCATAACAATTTCATAATATTTTTATAAAACTTTTCTAAAATTAACATTTTCAAGTCACCCGGTACTGCGTAATTCACGTTTTTAAGACCGTACGCTTGATTTAAACCCCACAAACACACTAATACTTCAAATATTGATCCAATATTAATAAAATCTGAACTTTATAATTTTTTTACAAGCTTTAGTAGTTAACCACTCTTCACGTTTCCAATTTACCACTTAAAATCCCTAAATACTACTCATTACCTTACATAATTCACTCCAACACTTATATACATTATACATACATATATACTTAATATTTTTACAAAAAAAGTCAATAAAATACCTTCCCCATATTACCCCAAAACCGGCCATAGTAACACACACACTCCATTTGTTTTGATTTCCAAGAAAATTAAATCATATTCTCTCTTTACATGCAAATCTCAACTACTTTTGAAAAACCATCAATCTCCTCTTCTTCCTTGTGGGCTCCCAAAAATTTAACACAAAAACACCTCATCTCATCTTGATTTTAATCACAAGATCATCTCCACAACATCCTCTTGAATGTGCGGTCAAAAGATGGTGATTTGAATCAAAGTTTTGAAGGTTTTATTGAAGTTTCTTGGAGTTTTTCTTGAAGTCTTCCTCAAAATCGTTTAGAAGTCCTTCCATGGTGTTTAAGGGCTGTAAATCTTAGGGTTTATCAAGGGTAAAAATTGGTTGCAAAGGTTGGTTGAAAGACTGATGAAGCAAAAAGTGTACCACTTTTAGGGGGTCATTTAAGCCCTAAATCGTATTTATTTGATCAAATATTGCCCTAAATCGTTCCTTTTGTCATTTTAGGTACTTTGGAGAAGAAATCTGGAAAAGGAAGCATTTTGGACGTTTTTGGAGCATAAAAGTGAAGAAAACGACAAAGTCTCAAAATCGGCTGAAAAAGTACCTGTGACGCCGTCAAGCACCATTGTGACGCCGTCAACCCTTGACGCGCACGAGAGGATTTTGGATGATTAAAAGGGGACGGCGTCAAGAAGGCCATCAAGAAACCCTAACCGCGGCGAGGTGACGGCGTCAGCTCTATAACGTGACGCCGTCAGATCTGATTTTCTATATATATTCTCATAATTTTTAGTCATTAGTGTGCAACTTTGTGAGGAGAAACCCTAAGATGATTTTTTTGCTACTTTTAAGGGTTTTATACCCTTGGATCTCCCATGTTCAATTGAAGATAAGTAATCAATTAATCATTCAATATGTCTATGTGTTGTTTGATTATATCTTGTTCTTGTCTTTTATTTAACATGCTAGGCTAGATTTATCTTGTGTTTGCTTAGATCTAATGAAACCTAACTATTGATTATTGGTTGTTGGTGTGTTATTAATTGTATTGGATGATTGTTTATCGATGTTAGGCTTAAGAAAACTGGCTAACCTCCTATACGGTAACTTGCTTGAACGTCTTAAGAAACATGAACCAATGCGTACTAAGGTTTTTATGGTTTTATTTAATGCATGAGCGAATTCTAGTGATCCCATGTTAGGAGCTTCTTAGCCGGCTCGACATAGGAGTGAAGTAGGAGCTTATAGAGTTGGGGAAGTACGTATGCCACCCCACGATTGGTATTAAGGAATACACCCGTCATCCACGCAATTAATACACACTAATCAACCGGTAAAAGATAGTTAGGGAGTAAGGAAATCTAAGAAACACATTTCTCTCCATATAAGTTCCACAGCCTTTTTATTTTCAGTTATTTTATTTTATTTGCAATTGTAGTTATTTGGGTTAGTTGACTAGCGACTAATTCCGCCCACTCCTTCAAACCCGAGATTTTATTTGCTTTTATAAAAATATAAAAAATACAAAAAGAATCTTCCCTCACCCTTAGACCTATTAGAGTAGTTTTTCAATCCTAACAACACTATTCTCCTAGAGAACGATCAATCCCCCGGTACTTGCCACTACACTATACTACATCGGTTAGGTACACTGCCTGGTGGGGATTGCAAGCCTCTTGAGATCCCTCGAGAGGTAAAACCTGTTGTAAGGTCGCAAAACCAAGCATCAAGTTTTTGGCGCCGTTGCCGAGGACTAGTTATTGTTTTGGTTGAATTTTTATTTTATTAGGTCTACTCACTAGATTCCTTTCTAGTGAGATTTTTATTTTATTTTTCTAGGTTTTCTTTAGTCTATCTTTTTCTTTGTGTGTTTGTTCCTAATTTCCATTGACTCTTCCGTTCACCATTATGGAGAACGCGAATCCACCATACTACCAACCACGTAATTCACCCACTCCATATGACATCTTGATGTTTAAACAACATAAAGATGAACCTCTCTATGATGCATGGACTCGTTTTAAATATTTACTCCAAAAAGTCCCTCATCATAACTTCGATTTTTGGTCCCTAACTCAAATCTTTTACAATCATGTCGACCGACATGCCCAAAGGGACATTTACCATTTTGCCGGCAGGGATCTTAGGGAATTAAGTGCTGAAGAAGCATGGGAAGCTATTGAGAATTGTGCCCAATATTATTATATAGTAGACAACCCAACAAACATTAATACAAGTCAATTGACCACAAATTTCAAGGATCATGAAACAAGTTTGTTTGGGGATGAGGGTAGAGTTGAGCCACCTAGCTGCATGTCATGGTTAGGCACTACCATAATACAGGGTGAACACTTAGGTGATCTTGATGTGATGGAGGATCTAGCCGAGCATGATCACATTGATAAAAAAGACCTAGGTTTTATGATCGATGAAGATGAATCTCAAGAAACACATGATGAATCTTTTGGGCAATTTGAATATAGCAGTCAGAATATTGAGGATGATCGTTATGATTCGGATATAGAAGTTGAGATGCCTAGAGAAGCACTTGAGATATTAGGGAAAATGTTAGGTTTAAATTCTACCAAAACCCATGATGAGGATATAGGTGATCTTGACACAAGGAATGATGAGGTTAGTAACATAAGCCCACTAAGTACTTCACAAGTCCTACCATCATTTGAGGCACACACACCGCCCGTGGCTTACCCGGAAGAAGTAGAAGAGACTTTAGGAATCCCGATGGAGGTAGAACCTTTGAACCAAACACAACTAGAGGATATAGGTTTGAATGCTTATAGTGATCACAACCTTACTCTTAGTTCTAGGGGATTTCCTATTTTTGATGAACCGGAGCCTCAACCAAAACCGTTACCTAATCTTCGATCTTTAGATGTGAATTTAGGAATTAAAAAAGGTCCCGATCCACCCATCAAACCATGTAGTCCGGGTAATGTTAAGATTAAGGTAGTAGACTCTAGGCCATGTGGAGTAGAAGCTAATATAGGAGTGAACCATGACCTTACATACTTACATCACCCATTCATGAGTGATCACAAGAAACAATATGGGTTTAAACCGGGTTTATTAGGTCAAGATGGATTCCCAACTAGGAATCTCTCGAAGTTGATAGAAGATGATCCCTTTTTAGGAGAAAACTTTAATTCACCCATTGACCAAAGTGAACTAGGTAAGGTTATGATGAAAGGAGCACACCCCTTTGAGTATATAATTCATCCACCACTCTATCCTCACGCGGCATACTTCCACCAAGATGGTGTGTATCGCTACTATCACCCGCACTTAATCCTAAGTGTAGGAAAAACCTCTCCTTTATCCGTTAAATAAGGGTAGAGTCAGGCTCGTGACTCGAACAAAAACAAGCGCTTCTTGGGAGGCAACCCAAGCTTTATTTGCTTTGTGTGTTTATTTATTTGTTTGTTTGATTTTATTTGCTTCCGTATGTATATTTAATTTTTATTATTATTGATTCATGTTCGAAACTAAATTGTGAAAATGCTTTATCTTGTTTTTAACTTCGTCTTAACTACATATAAAGGTATTTTGCAAAAGATAAGTGTAAGGGAAATCCAAATCGGTTTATTAGAACAAATGAACATGAATCATAACAATATTAAATTAACATACATATTAGTAATTGTTTGAGTCAAATGCTTGTATCGAGTCATAATGATATTTTGCAGGATTTCCAGGAAATAAGGATTGAGTTTTTCCAGAAATTTTCTGGAAACTTAACATGGAAAATCTGTCAGATCACTTCTGACGGCGTTAGACCCCAGTCTGACGGCGTCAGGAACAGTTTTCTGGAATTTTTTTTTTTGAAAGTTTTGTTTTTCTTCCGGAATCATAAAATGCTTTATTAAATCTCTAACTTATAAACTTCAGGAATCTGCAAAATAATCATTCCACAAGCATTATATCCTTATACAGATTTATCCCGCCGATGTTATGCAGGTTTTCGTGTTTGTTTTCTCAGGTTTAACAGGTTATTTTGGACAAGGAGATGTATGTGGAATCTAGCTTTTGGCGCTGCTTTAATCTTGAAGTTTCAACATTACCTTGGAAGAAGATCTAACCATGTTACCTCTTTATCCACCGAGCGAATCAGGGGAGTATTTGATTTCATTCTTTTACCTTATTTACTTTTACATCTTGTTATTTGAACATTGGGGACAATGTTCATCTTAAGTGTAAGGGGGGTAAAGTACGATACCTTAGATAATGCTATTACGCTTGATTTTTCGTTTGTTTAATGGTAGATGTGTAATAAAACTAAGAGAAATACCTGTTAAGGCAATTTTAGTGCCAAATTTAAAATTTTTTACAACATATAGGAGTGAAACTTTGGTCTTAATGATCGTCTCACGGATAGGAGTTATATGACTAGCACAAAACCGTACCACTAAAAAATTTTCCACCCCCAAATATGTGAGGTTCGCCCCTAGAATTGGTAGGAAAAGCATTTATGCTATGATGTGTGTACTGGTAGCACTTAGATTCTAGAACTTGCGTTAGGACCATTCCGAGGCCACAAGTGAGACTACATTCGTGTAGTTAGATTTACTACATGATAAGAGGCATTAGGATTAACCCATTGTTTTACACCTGTGTTTTTGTTATAATTACATTGGCTACATTGGTCAAGTAATTCTCCTACACCCTTTGCGTTGTACTCATTTTTAGTACACGATACCCCTAGTACACCCTTCAGAGCCTATCTTTTCGTTTCTAACTTTAAGCATTTTACTTAAAGTAAGAATTTGTTTACACCCCACTTAAATGTACACCCAAATCGCCTTAGCCTACCTTGTATGCACTCAATTTTAGTGCATTATTGTGACAACATTTGTTTAAACCCCAAGTTAATTATCTAATTCATTACATGGTTGCTAACTCGAGTCATATCCTTGTACATATTGTTTTGGGACGATTGGGACTCATGGGTAAAGTACTAGTGTAATGGAGTAATGGGGAAGAATAACATTATTACCCCCATATGTGCTAAATATTTTAAAAAAGTACTCCAAGTGTTTCGATTATCTTAATTCGAGTCATTAGAATAGTTAATTGTAAATTTATATAAAAGTTCAAGTGTAAGGGGGATACAACCCCCCTACGATGTATTATTTTGGATGGTAAGGCAAGAGTGTATGAAAAAAAAAAAAAAAAAAAAAAAAAAAAAAAAAAAAAAAGTTAGAAAAAACAAACGGACTACCATCCCGTTTCATTTTATGTTTATTTTATTTTTTTGTTATTTTTTTCATTAGCTTAAGTCGAGTCTAGTCTTGGCTTAGCAACGCCATATTGTACATGTAATTAATCAAGATCTTTAACTCGCCACCAGTAAAATATCCTTTATCCAACAAAACCGTGTTCATCATATCCCTACACCTAACGTTATAACCCGTTTAAAAGCCCTCTTTGATAGTTTATCTTAGGTGCTTACGCCTAGTGGAGGAGGTTTTTGATCCTTTCCTAAGCCTATGGTAATCTATTTGCTATGACAAGTAGTGAGAGATATTATTCATTTTCATTTATGAGATATACTTTTATGACACCTGAGAGATGTGAGTATCTAAACACTACTTGTGAGGTGCTAGTTTGTAATCTCCGTGCTTATTATGATTAAAGTGGAATGACTATTTGTTGTAATTACTTTTATATTAGCGTTAAATGACCCCTAACTTGTATTTTGATTAGAATAAAAGTGCATTTGCTTGAGGACAAGCAAATCTCAAGTGTAAGGGTATTTGATGAAGCAAAAAGTGTACCGCTTTTAGTGGGTCATTTAAGCCCTAAATCGTATTTATTTGATCAAATATTGCCCTAAATCGTTCCTTTTGTCATTTTAGGTACTTTGGAGAAGAAATCTGGAAAAGGAAGCATTTTGGACGTTTTTGGAGCATAAAAGTGAAGAAAACGACAAAGTCTCAAAATCGGCTGGAAAAGTACCTGTGACGGCGTCAAGCAACATTGTGACGCCGTCAACCCTTGACGCGCCAGAGAGGATTTTGGATGATTAAAAGGGGACGGCGTCAAGAAGGCCATCAAGAAACCCTAACCGCGGCGAGGTGCCGGCGTCAGCTCTATAACGTGACGCCGTCAGATCTGATTTTCTATATATATTCTCATAATTTTTAGTCATTAGTGTGCAACTTTGTGAGGAGAAACCCTAAGACGATTTTTCTGCCACTTTTAAGGGTTTTATACCCTTGGATCTCCCATGTTCAATTGAAGATAAGTAATCAATTAATCATTCAATATGTCTATGTGTTGTTTGATTATATCTTGTTCTTGTCTTTTATTTAACATGCTAGGCTAGATTTATCTTGTGTTTGCTTAGATCTAATGAAACCTAACTATTGATTATTGGTTGTTGGTGTGTTATTAATTGTATTGGATGATTGTTTATCGATGTTAGGCTTAAGAAAACTGGCTAACCTCCTATACGGTAACTTGCTTGAACGTCTTAAGAAACATGAACCAATGCGTACTAAGGTTTTTATGGTTGTATTTAATGCATGAGCAAATTCTAGTGATCCCATGTTAGGAGCTTCTTAGCCGGCTCGACATAGGAGTGAAGTAGGAGCTTAGAGAGTTGGGGAAGTACGTACGCCACCCCATGATTGGTATTAAGGAATACACCCGTCATCCACGCAATTAATACACACTAATCAACCGGTAAAAGATAGTTAGGGAGTAAGGAAATCTAAGTAAACACATTTCTCTCCATATAAGTTCCACAACCTTTTTATTTTCAGTTATTTTATTTTATTTGCAATTGTAGTTATTTGGGTTAGTTGACTAGCGACTAATTCCGCCCACTCCTTCAAACCCGAGATTTTATTTGCTTTTATAAAAATATAAAAAATACAAAAAGAATCTTCCCTTACCCTTAGACCTATTAGAGTAGTTTTCAATCCTAACGACACTATTCCCCTAGAGAACGATCAATCCCCCGGTACTTGCCACTACACTATACTACATCGGTCAGGTACACTGCCTGGTGGGGATTGCAAGCCTCTTGAGATCCCTCGAGAGGTAAAACCTGTTGTAAGGTCGCAAAACCACGCATCAAAGACTTAGGTATTGGGTCTCTTGCTTGGTGATTATTAGGCTAGTGTTCTTGTTCTTGGTCTCTTGTTCTTCATCCATAAAATCCTTGTAAGGAACCAACCGTCATCTTTTTATTTCTCTACTGTATTTACATGTTACTTTATGTGTTTTATATGTTACATAAGTTATTGATGCTTAAATATGCTTGGTACATACTAAAAATCACTAGAAAATCCTAATAGGACTTGTTTTGCAAATCAGTCTGCTGATCAGTGGCAAAAACGTAATACACTAGATGAAACAGTAGACTTTAGACCTAAACTAAAAATATGTCATTGTAGATCTATGTCTTTTGGTCATTTCCACGGGTGGTGATTCCCGTGACGACACCCGATGATTAAACTAAAATGTTTTCGTGAAACAGGTCATATTCTGAGTAAGAGATTTGAAAACTATAACAGTCATTTTTTTTGTACATGACCACCTGTTGCTCAAAACATAGAAGTTGTATATAACATTTCAACTTAAACGTGGCCACAAGAATGAGATTAATCGGGCTTGTAGAACTCAAGATATTGTATTTTTCGAGGTATTGTTGTGATAATAGTGATTTCAGAACTGGATAATAAGGGAAAAATAATAATTTCACTACTGTTACGAATTTTCTAAATTAGTGGGCCCCACAAATATTGTTAGTATGGTCGAATACCTTTTCGGGGATATAAAGAACATAATTTTTCGACTTACGGTTTGGAAGTTATGAATTTTTGAAAGTGAACAAGTTATAAAAATTCCATCAGATTTGGATTAAGAGTATAAAAAGATTAATGAACTTATGAATTTGGACCCTTAAGTTTTATTTTTGAACCACCTAATATATTTTGGACCTTTAGACATAATCTAAACCTTTTGACTAAGAATTGGAACCTTTGACTAAAATTGGACCTTTAGACTTAAATTGAGCCTTAATACTTATTTTGGACTTAAGAACAAAAATAGATGTAAAACTTGAAATTGGGTAAGAAAATAAATATTTCACATACGTAATTATTTTAAAGGGCTAAATTAAATCTTGATAATTATTTAAACATTATGTACCAAGCATAATTGAGATTGTAACTTATATGGCATATAGAAATAATTGTATCACTATTCTTAGAAGCTAAGACACGCGCGTATATTCTAGGTTGCTCATGGGTTCTTGCGGTTATTTCTTGATCACCTCACTTGATCGTTCACGTTTGCTTACGGTGAGTTTATAGCCCCACTTTAACTCTTAAACTGTTTATAAACCCGTTGGGGGAGATACATGCTAGTTTTACAAACTGAATACAAGTAGTTTTTGGTATGCTTGACCTGATTACATGATTATAGACATGGAGTAACTTTTGCCATTCAAGTCCCTAATTTCATGAACCGTATATTTCCATTTGGGGAAACGCTAGTATTATGAATATGCATATTTGGCTTGACAAGCCTGTCCGGATGAGTCGCGCTTATATACAACGGGTAGCATAATATTGAGAATTCGTGGTATTTGGCAAACTACCTCTTAAGGGGTATTATTAAATTTCAGTCAAGGTTCGGTTTCATGAGCTCGATGCTATAATCTTATTTCCCGACTTGTATTCGTTCCATGTCAATTTATGAATAATGCTTGTATTCAACTTATTATTTATTAAACTCTATGAATTCACTCAACCTTTGTGTTGACTTTTTAGCATGCTTTATCTTAGGTTCGTAAGTGTTTAACGCTTGGATGGGCGGCGCAAGGATATGGATATCGACAAAGATGGCCCATGTTTTAAAATCACATTCGATGAAACTTAAACTTTTAAACTCATGATATGTTTAAACTTATGTTATTTTCAAACTTGTGTTGTATCAAACTTTGGGACCTTCTTTTGCTTACTCTGATATTATCGAATGTGAAAGTTTTTATCATAAACGTCTCTATGTTGAGTTTGTTTACTATAATTGTACTATGTGACTAATAAATAGCACCCCATGTTGTATTCCGCTGCGTTCCGAAAATGGGGGTGTTATAGATTGGAACCAGAGCATAAGTTATAGTGAACTAGGTCGTTTTCTTTTAAAAACCTAGACTATAACCTTTAATTTTCAAAAGTCATGAGTTCCATCATCTTGTCCGATATCCATGCGCGCCTACTTCCTAAATTTCCTATTATTCCATTGAGTATATATCTTTATTATATTATACTAAGGATATTTATAGAAGCACTATAATTATTTCTTAACTCGTCCGATAATCCGCGAAAGTATCACTTCTTATATATGTAACCTTTTGTGCACTAAACTTCCTTGGTGTATTTTATGCTATTCATGAGCATTGTGAATTTCCATCCGGAAATTTATACACATCTTCAAGTGCACCCTTGTTATACGTATACGTATAGTAGATATTACTATATGTACTTAAGATATTGTTAGACTATATTGCTTGTTCCTAAAGCATCGCTATATTTTTTATGAAGTTTTTCCATGTGAATACTAAAATCTTCAGACATTGTTTATGATTACAATGGTCTCTCTTATTCATCAGACATTGTAGGTGATTACAATGGTCTCTCTTATTTCTCAGACATTGTATGCGATTACAATGGTCTCTATTATTCATCAGACATTGTAGGTGATTACAATGGTCTCTCTTATTTCTCAGACATTGTATGCGATTACAATGGTCTCTATTATTCATCAGACATTGTAGGTGATTACAATGGTCTCTCTTATTTCTCATACATTGTTTGTGATTACAATGGTCTCTAAACTCTTTCATAACCGTATGTAACATCATTTCAAATAACATCGAAACATGTTGCAGCTTATCAATTTCTATTGGTTGTCATACTCCCCTTGAACTCATGTTTTCTGAGCATTTCTTGTTACTTTCCGAAACACCACTATTGATACTATGTATATAAAGATTATTCATATACACTTTGTTTACTCTCGACTACTTATCGTTATAAATGTTTTACCGATTCTTACCTTTTATATACTCAGTTTCCAGGGCATCATGTCAAACCCTACTCCTCCCAGTTATGTACCTATTTCACCAAAATTACTAAACTGTTATACATACTTATTTATTTTTATGATCCCCTTAAAATTTCTCAGGCATTGTGGATGGCACAACGGTCTCATTTATTTTCAAAACATCGTGAGTGATACTTTAAAAACTTTTCATGACCTTACACATCATTGTTTAACATAAAACCCATCTCAGTCTATCGATTCCCCTTGATTATCTCACTATCCACCTCCGAAAATGAATTTGAATAATTGTCCTAAACTTTTGGAACACTACATCATCTCGTAACCCATCACCTAGAAACAAATTAATTAAATTGAACGCGACTTTAACCTATCATCTTATAACATTTTTACTCCAAGTGGTGGGATTTATTCAACCCATAATTATCTACTATTTTGCATCAACATGTTGCGACAACTTCTGTCCATTGCACTTGTTATTTCACTATCATTTTGTAAACAATTTTATTATTATTTTATAAACTATCCTTTCACTATATTTCAAGATCATATATATTGCTTCGTAATCCATCGTTTTGAACTCTTCCAGTTGATGGGAGTATGACTTCAAATTTGTTACCTCGAATCGTGCTGTCTTTTGACACTTACCTTTGAAACGTGATTGACTAATGTCTCATTCTTTTCTTGTTACTTCTTATGATTTTGAAGAATAGCATTTGGTGTTGTTTTTATTGTGTTGTGTTGGCAATACATAAGTAGGATGGTTTATAATCACCTTATTGAAATGGATTGGGACGCCTCTTCATTTGAATAAGAAAATTATAAACCGCCGAACCATAAGTTTATAAATCCTTACTTACATGGATTGGGACGCCTCTTTATGTAAGTGACGAATTATAAATGATTGGGCTTATGTGTATCCGCCATAGCGTGAGTACGAATCATTCTTTGGGCTATGAACTCCTCTTGACTCATAATTTGTTAGGTGGATTTTTCCGATTTCGTATAGACTGCCGCGAGCTTGATAAGCTAATAGTAATGTACTATTATTCGCTTCCAAGAATTAACGACTTGTTAGAATTCTTTAATCCACTCCCTCTTGTTCATTGAACATATTTGATGCTTTGGCTTTTGATCATTCAACTTTCGTTAGAAATCTCGACGATGACTTGTTTATATCGTCATCTCTTCACAATTAAACCATACGGCGATTAAGACGAATTGAGCGACGGGACATCGCTCCTTTAAGGGGTGGTTACTGTAACCTTTCGTAATTTTAAGGTCAATATATAATTCATATTCTATTTCTATTTTCACGTGAGTAAAAATTTCATTTTTACTTTTCACCCGATTTAGCGATTTTCGCGTTTGTAGCTATTCATGAGCCGTGTTATGATTCCTATCCATTTTTATGTCATAAGTAATTTAATATTCCATCATATGCTCCTAATATTCAAAATTTCTATATTTCACATTTTCTGTTTCGTTTCACGATTTTGTCATATTTTGGTAACAACTCGCGTTTTCAGTCTGCGTTTTTTATTTTTAATTTCGTTTTAACACTCCAGCAAACCCAAGGCTCTCATGAAATATTAATATTATTCATTTTAACACTTCATAACAATTTCATAATATTTTTATAACAATTTTCTAAAATTAACGTTTTCAAGTCACCCGGTACTGCGTAATTCGCGTTTTTAAGACCGTACGCTTGATTTAAACCCCACAAACACACTAATACTTCAAATATTGATCCAATATTAATAAAATCTAAAATTTATAATTGTTTTACAAGCTTTAGTAGTTAACCACTCTTCACCTTTCCAATTTACCACTTAAAACCCCTAAATACTACTCATTACCTTACATAATTCACTCCAACACTTATATACATTATACATACATATATACTTAATATTTTTACAAAAAAAGTCAATAAAATACCTTCCCCATATCACCCCAAAACCGGCCACAGTAACACACACACTCCATTTGTTTTGATTTCCAGGAAAATTAAATCATATTCTCTCTTCACATGCAAATCTCACCTACTTTTGAAAAACCATCAATCTCCTCTTCTTCCTTGTGGGCTGCCAAAATTTAACACAAAAACACCTCATCTCATCTTGATTTTGATCACAAGATCATCTCCACAACATCCTCTTGAAGGTGCTCTCAAAAGATGATGATTTGAATCAAAGTTTTGAAGGTTTTATTGAAGTTTCTTGGAGTTTTTCTTGAAGTCTTCCTCAAAATTGTTTAGAATTCCTTACATGATGTTTAAGGGCTGTAAATCTTAGGGTTTATCAAGGGTAAAAATTGGTTGCAAAGGTTGGTTGAAAGACTTGGGTATTGGGTCTCTTGCTTGGTGATTATTAGGCTAGTGTTCTTGTTCTTGGACTCTTGTTCTTCATCCATAAAATCCTTGTAAGGAACCAACCTTCATCTTTTTATTTCTCTACTCTATTTACATGTTACTTTATGTGTTTTATATGTTACATAAGTTATTGATGCTTAAATATGCTTGGTACATACTAAAAATCACTAGAAAATCCTAATAGGACTTGTTTTGCAAAACAGTCTGCTGATCAGTGGCAAAAACGTATTTAACTGGATGAAACAGTAAACTTTGGACCTAAACTAAAAATATTTCGTTGTAGATCTAAGTCTTGTGGTCATTTCCACGGTTGGTGATTCCCGTGATGAAACCCGATGATTAAACTAAAAATGTTTTCGTGAAACAGGTCATATTCTGAGTAACAGATTTGAAACCTATAAAAATCATTTTGTTTACATGACCACCTGTTGCTCAAAGCATAAAAGTTGTAGATAACATTTCAACTTAAATGTGGCCACAAGAATGAGATTAATCAGGCTTGTAGAACTCAAGATATTGTATTTTTCGCGGTACTGTTGTGATATTAGTGATTTCAGAACTGGATAGTAAGGGAAAATTAATAATTTCACTACTGTTACGAATTTTCTAAATTAGTGGGCCCCAGAAATATTGTTAGCATGGTCGAATACCTTTCCGGGGATATAAAGAACATAATTTTTTGACTTACGGTTTGCAAGTTATGAATTTTTGAAAGTGAACAAGTTATAAAAATTGCATCAGATTTGGATTAAGAGTATAAAAAGATTAATGAACTTATGAATTTGTACCCTTAAGTTTTATTTTTGAACCACCTAATATATTTTGGACCTTTATACATAATCTGAACCTTTTGACTAAGAATTGAACCCTTTCACTAAAATTGGACCTTTAGACTTAAATTGAACCTTAATACTTATTTTGGACTTAAGAACAAAAATAGATGTAATACTTGAAATTGGGTAAGAAAATAAATATTTCACATACGTAATTATTTTAAAGGGCTAAATTAAATCTTGATAATTATTTAAACATTATGTACCAAGCATAATTGAGATTGTAACTTATATGGCATATAGAAATAATTGTATCATTATTCTTAGAAGCTAAGACACGCGTGTATATTCTAGGTTGCTCGTAGGGTTCTTGCGGTTATTTCTTGATCACCTCACTTGATCGTTCACATTTGCTTACGGTGAGTTCATAGCCCCACTTTAACTCTTAAACTGTTTATAAACCCGTTGGGGGAGATACATGCTAGTTTTACAAACTGAATACAAGTAGTTTTTGATATGCTTGACCTGATTACATGATTATAGACATGGAGTAACTTTTGCCATTCAAGTCCCTAATTTCATGAACCGTATATTTCCATTTGGGGAAATGCTAGTATTATGAATATGCATATTTGGCTTGACAAGCCTATCCGGATGAGTCTCGCTCATATACAACGGGTAGCATAATATTGAGAATTCGTGGTAGTTGGCAAACTACCTCTTAAGGGGCATTATTAAATTTCAGTCAAGGTTCGGTTTCATGAGCTCGATGCTATAATCTTATTTCCCGACTTGTATTCGTTACATGTCAATTTATGAATAATGCTTGTATTCAACTAATTATTTATTAAACTCTATGAATTCACCCAACCTTTTTGTTGACTTTTTAGCAGGTTTTATCACAGGTTCATAAGTGTTTAACGCTTGGATGGGCGGCACAAGGATATGGATATCGACAAGGATGGCCCATGTTTTAAAATCACATTCGATGAAACTTAAACTTTTAAACTCATGATATGTTTAAACTTATGTTATTTTCAAACTTATGTTGTATCAAACTTTGGGACCTTCTTTTGCATACTCTGATATTATCGAATGTAAAAGTTTTTATCATAAACGTCTCTATGTTGAGTTCATTTACTATAATTGTACTATGTGACTAATAAATAGCACCCCATGTTGTATTCCACTGCGTTCTGAAAATGGGGGTGTTATATTATAGCCATACTTTTACTTTTATTACTCGCTTTGCAAAACTTTGGGGTGAGAAACATGCAAAACTTTTATTTGGACCTGAACTACACTCATGTTTTTATCAAACGATTACGTAGAACTAGCCTAAGTATTAGTATCCCCCCTCATGCCCAAACTCATGAACCGTCAATTTTAGTTGGGAAGCGCGAATGCTATAAATAGATCTATTGGAGATGACACCCTCATTCGGTTTGGCCAGGTTGACCAAATTCGAGCGTATATGATGCGTGCGATGTGTCGTTGCGGTTTAGCAGTATTAATGCCTACTCAAGTTTTAAATTTATATTTAGCCGACTTATCAATAACACACACACTTAACGAGCAGTGTACCCGGTCAGTATGAATATAATGGTAAGTAGAGTGTCGATCACTAAGAGTGGAACGTATTATCTAGTTATTCTAATCAGTATTTTAATATTCTAACGCAAGGGGGTTCAGCCTGAGAGACTGGCACGATTTGGTTGCAATTAAATAATAAACTAAACCAATAGGCACGAATCAGCAAGTAGCACACACGTACACAGATAAATACTCGAGACAATAAGAAGATCTGTCCTTATGATTAAGTAGTTTGTCACTTGTTTTATTGATAGCTTTATATGAAGTGTATGTAGTTAACCCTTTCTCGTTGGTCCTATTCTTATCGGCGAGTAAACCCTTAATGATTACTTATGTCTAAAAGTTATTCCTAAGTGATCAATTTAGTAACAACCGTGGGAGCCACATTATTTTCCGCAGTCAAATGCGCAGGCCACTAATAAACACAGAGGTTATCAATGCACTAATAAGTAGTAACCAAAGACATCAACATATAAACTTTAATTGATGGGAAAGCAGTTTTAAGGGAGTGCAATCTTTCCGTTGTCACATTACACAAGCCATCAATCCTGATGAATTAAAGTTTACTAACACAATAAAACAAAACTACTTAATGAATTAAACACATGCAGCACCTTCTTACAGCTCTTGTATCTTCGTTCGGGTGTGTCTTGTGCTGCTGCCTTGACTGAATTCGTCCTAGGGTTTTTGGTCTTCGGTTATATTATATGGCACATCGAATTCGTCTGGTCTTGGGGTATTTATAGTTTCTGTCTGAGGGTAAGATGCGGCGCATCTAGTAAGTAGATGCGGCGCATTTACTTAACTTCGCGTGGGGTCCAAGATTATAATATTCAGGAATATTCGTACACCGCCAGAAGATGCGGCGTATCTTTATCTTTGGATGCGGCGCATGTCCTCTTGAATCTTGGATCGTATCTGGTGAGATCTTGATAGCGATGCGGCGCATGTCATGAGTGAGATGCGGCGCATCTGGAGCAGATTTAGTCTTGATCTTGTACATTTTAGTAGACTCTTAACTTCTTGCATGTTTTGCTCCATTTTCAGTCCAAAATCGCCAAGTTTCACCAAATGCTTGTTTTCAACTGAGAATTACAAAAGTAAACGATTAAGTATCAATCCTCATACATAATATAGTAAAACAAGTCAAATTATTAGGATAAATGATGGTAATAAAATGTACTTATTTGAGTTCATCAAATATCCCCCCACTTGAACTTTACTTGTCCCCAAGTAAACCTTAGAATTAATCTTATGAAAATGTATCCTAAAAGATATTAGGATTTATTTTTATATTTAAGCACGTATTCATTTTTGTCATAATCACACAACTAAACACTTAACGATTTAGAAGTAAAATAAAATATTCGATAAAAGCAAATCTAATCGTTTAACTGTCCAGTCGCGATGAATATTCTATCATAAGCTTAGCAAGTATACACATCTCCACCACTAAAGCCAAGGAATAACAAGTCTAAAGCGGTAAAAAGGGTTTTTAGGCTTAAAGGGTTAATTATTCTTATTCTCTATCGATCTCAAATTCCAGAAAATGCGACAAAATCACAAATACATGATCGAATCCACGAACACGATACTTGCAATTGCTCAAATCCTTAACTCGAATAGGCTAAAGATAGGTCAAAACTTCACCAATAATAATATATCAAAAAGGGCGACAAAATCATAAATACATAGCCAAATCCACGACTACAATACTTAAGATTGCTCAAATCCCTAATCTCAATAAATCAAAGGTTTCGTTGGATAAAGAATAATACAGGGTATGGATAATATTTGGGATATAAATTGGTGTAAAATGAAAAATAAACAAAACAAATAAATTAAAATCCTAAGTGTGGTTAATCACTATCCCAACCATCCCATGAATAAGACTCATATCATTGAATAACTCACGCTTTAACACTTGAAACACACGCTTTAGGTAGACACGAATTATACTCAACAAGATCTTAATCAAAGAATAAACCTTAGTTGACGTTCCCATAACTGCCAACTCCCATTCAATCCATAGATATAGTACAACAACTAGTGGTGATATCGACCACTTACATAACTTTACATCGTTGGTTAAAACAAACATCCAACTTTTCTTATTTTTCTTTTTCTTTTCTCATTTTTTGATTTTTTTTTTTTTTTTTTTTTTTTTTTTTTTTTTTTTTTTTTAAACATAAACATAGATGTGTAAAATTTCACCACATCACTATAATGATAATTCTGGATAATTTTTCCATACTTTTCATGACCTCAGAAATAATGATAATAGTGAAAGTAGTAAACACACGAAAAATAAACTCAAAGATATACAATATTTACTTTCACTCCAATTGCATTGTGCAATTTCCCGACCTAGCCATAGATAATGAATTACGCACGCGAACACAGGTAATGTAAGGAAACACACTTTGCCTATAGCAATTAACCAACCACGGATCTTAATCTACAGGGTAGGCTAAGGTGTAAGGGTGTAACGAAACATTTTAAACATAGGTGTAAGAAACGAAAGGAATGGCTCTGAGGGTTTTTCTAGGGGTATCTTACTCTAAAAATGAGAGTAACAAAAGGGTTTATACGGGGGTTAACTAACCAGTGTAGTTAGCTAATAACACATAACATATAATAGGCTATTTGGGTGTAATCCTAGAAATTTACCAATTTAGACAAGTCATTCCAATTATAAAAATAATACTTATTATGGTGGTCTCGAATAGTATACAAGCCAAGTTCTAAAGTTTATAAGTCACCGGCACACTCATAGATTTGTGAATTTTGAAAAATCACAATTTTTTAAAATAACGTCATGTGTGCAGCTATGCAACTTAGACTTTAAACAAAAACATGCTAAAAAAAAATTAATTTTTATATATTAAGCACATTTTAAGCATATTTTGAAAAGTTTAGGACAAGTAAGTGTTAAGTGTTCTAATTCTCCAATCCCCCCACTTAAGTTAAACAACGTCCTCGTTGTTTGTATGAAAGGTTAAAAACTGGAAAATAAAAGAATTAGAACAGAAAAACTCCCCTGAGATTTGCTCGGTATGATCCTCCCTTAGTATTAGAGCAAAAATCATCTTTCTTGTGGATTAGAACGTTTAAGCTTCATATTAGATGTATCCACAGGAAATGCAGGAATCTATAATACCACCAAGGCTTCAAAACACACCTAAGGTAAGAAAGGTTCAAACTTGCATAATACATTAGTAGTTAGGAAAAATAAAAATTAAAAATTAAAGATGAAAATCATCAGGTCAGTCGATGCGCCGTATCTTATGGAAGAAGATACGCCGTATCGAGCCTGGAATAAATACGGATCAGAATAAAAGATGCGCCGCATCCTTAACCAGGGATGCGCCGCATTAAAATAAACTGATAAAAAGTTTTAAATCCGAAAATAAAAAAATGCTGAAAAATAAAATAAGATATGACCATTGCAGGAGATGCGTCGCATCTCAGGATTGAGATGCGCCGTATCCTCTGCGGCCTGACTGACTCGAAACAGAACAGTAAAATAAAAGATAAATCCGGGTTGTCTCCCGGTAAGCACTTCTCTTTATTCCAGAGTCTTCAAGTTAGACTCACGTTCTGCTCTTCATTTAGTCCTTGTCACGGTCCATCCTTCTTCCTTCATCCGAAAGATGTTTCCGTATAGCATTGCAACGTTTTCTTCCGTCCGGCTTAATCTTCTATAATTCTTGGTCTTCGTCGCAACATACTCTTCATTAGGTCCCAAAGAATATTTGATGATTTTAAATTTTTCGGAAACAATCATGGGTGGCTCATTATAAGGAATCCCAAGTAGTTGACACTTTCTTTTGGTGAACTCTTCCTCGTCTTTATCAACAAACACAAAATAAGGATCCTTAATCAAATAATCATCTAGTTCTTCAATTAATGACTTATTGTCTTGAATCGCCTCCCACTCTCTTTCCAAATCCCATTGTAACCGTCGACTAAGCTTCGTGAAATCATCAAATTGTTCATGCACCCATTCCCAGAAAGTAGTATCCGATGTTCCCTTAAGTCCTTTCAAGCGTTCAATTCTACCCTTTTCTTGCAAAGCCTCCGCTTTTTGTGGGCAGTCTTCAACATTATCGTACCACTCATAATCTTCAAAGGTTACATCGTTTCCAACCCGTCTCATCCCAATTATACTTCCCCCATTACAGGTTCCGTCACTTTTATAATCACAGGTCGGCCAAACACTACTCCCGTCCTTCAAAATGAAGGGTGTACAAGTGTGATTAATGTGCTCAAATTCCCATGGTTTATCCCAAACCCATGGTACTTGGTCATTCCATTCATAGTACCAGGTGTTTTTGAAATCGTCATAAGTCTTAAATCCTGGTAGATCTCCAGTAAGCACATCATCGTCGACTCGAAGAAGGTAGTTAAATTCCTTGAACTGCTTGCACAAGGGTGTCTCATAATTGAACACATCAATGTCTATTCTGAATAATTCTTCAATGCCCTCATTGACTGTTGAATCATGAAGTGACGACCCATAGTCGCTTTCTACTTCTTCGTCATCTCCTCTCATCCAATATACCCATAATGCATCCTTAGTAGCTCGATCCATACTCTTATGGTTATTAAACTTACTAGCCAACCATTCTGAAAAATCAACATCGTTAGGATCATGGTTAACCTCAAAGCAAGTTTTTCCAATCATATTACTCCTTATTTCCATGAACTCGTTAAATTGCTCCTTAAAACTACGTGTCAACCATGAAGTCATAATCCGCTTGACTTCATTTGCAGGGGCAAATTTCGGACTACCATATTTAAGTTCAAGCCAATCATTGAGGGAGAGGTCCATTAATCTCACCAACCTGCCATGAAATAGTAACTCCGCCACAGCATAAATCCTTTCATCGTCCAGATAGTTCTCATTTAATCCCCAGTACTGTTCGGAATAAGGCATGTAAGAGATTTGGGTATTGCCTTCACCACATCTTTTGTTGCTTGAGTCCATGTATGCAAGATAGAATTTTCCATCATCTTCTTCGATAGTAGTCCAGTTCAATCCTTTGGATTCAATGATAGGCCATAAGAGCGACAATTCATCCCCAGTGTACCTCACAAATACATCATAAGAGAATACCCCTTTGTCAATGTTGCACAAACGCATGAATTCCTTAAAAGCAGCTTCTAGAGGGGTCTCCCAAGAGAATAAATCTGCATCGATCATGAGCACATTGAATGAATCAGAAAGCAAGAATTCCTTAGCAAGATATCCGTTAACTGACATGTCTTCCATAGCAAAATCTGTCATCAAAGGTAAAATCATCAGTAGGATTTGTTCGCTAGAAGAGAAATTAATGAATATAGAAACGGATATAAGAATACAAATAGCTGATATCTGCAGACGATGCGCCGTATCCAAAAAGATGGATACGCCGTATCTTATAATCGTTAAAATTAAATCAGACTTTATTCAAAAAATAGATACGCCGCTTATAAATTTGAATGCGCCGTATCAATTTTAATAATCAAAAATCGATATTTATTTAAAATTAAATGCGTCGTATTAACAAAAGTTAATGCGCCGTATTTTCGTTACGTTTTAAAATACGAGATTTTTGATTCAGAAGATGCGCCGTATCGATAAAAATCGATACGCCGTATCTGTTTAATAATTCGAAAACTGTTTTTAATTAAAATAATAGATACGCCGTATCTGATAAATCAGATGCGTCGTATAACGTAAACGTTTAGAAAAAAAATTTATCAAAAACAGATACGCCGTATCTTCGGGAAAAGATGCGTCGTATTACTTTATCGCTTAGAAAAAATTTTCTTATTAAAAACATATACGCCGTATCTTGGGGAAAAGATGCGTCGTATCGAATTAATTAAACGCGTTGTAATTTATAAAAAAATTGAACGCAATACGCCGTATCTGAGAAATCAGATGCGCCGTATCGTTCGATTTAGCTCAGTACAACGATAGCAGAATACAAAAAATACGAAAAATAAAAAACAAATAAAACACACGAAAATAAAAACAAATTAAAGCAAACAAATAACACACAAAAACAGAAAATATGCAAAATAATACAATGAATGCAAATTAATCTAATACACAACAAAATTAGCAGTTAGATAAAAAAATTAAAACCTAATTAAAATACTAATCAAATTAACAGATAACAACAATTCACTCCCCGGCAACGGCGCCAAAAACTTGATGCGTGCGATGTGTCGTTGCGGTTTAGCAGTATTAATGCCTACTCAAGTTTTAAATTTATATTTAGCCGACCTATCAATAACACACACACTTAACGAGCAGTGTACCCGGTCAGTATGAATATAATGGTAAGTAGAGTGTCGATCACTAAGAGTGGAACGTATTATCTAGTTATTCTAATCAGTATTTTAATATTCTAACGCAAGGGGGTTCAGCCTGAGAGACTGGCACGATTTGGTTGCAATTAAATAATAAACTAAACCAATAGGCACGAATCAGCAAGTAGCACACACGTACACAGATAAATACTCGAGACAATAAGAAGATCTGTCCTTATGATTAAGTAGTTTGTCACTTGTTTTATTGATAGCTTTATATGAAGTGTATGTAGTTAACCCTTTCTCGTTGGTCCTATTCTTATCGGCGAGTAAACCCTTAATGATTACTTATGTCTAAAAGTTATTCCTAAGTGATCAATTTAGTAACAACCGTGGGAGCCACATTATTTTCCGCAGTCAAATGCGCAGGCCACTAATAAACACAGAGGTTATCAATGCACTAATAAGTAGTAACCAAAGACATCAACATATAAACTTTAATTGATGGGAAAGCAGTTTTAAGGGAGTGCAATCTTTCCGTTGTCACATTACACAAGCCATCAATCCTGATGAATTAAAGTTTACTAACACAATAAAACAAAACTACTTAATGAATTAAACACATGCAGCACCTTCTTACAGCTCTTGTATCTTCGTTCGGGTGTGTCTTGTGCTGCTGCCTTGACTGAATTCGTCCTAGGGTTTTTGGTCTTCGGTTATATTATATGGCACATCGAATTCGTCTGGTCTTGGGGTATTTATAGTTTCTGTCTGAGGGTAAGATGCGGCGCATCTAGTAAGTAGATGCGGCGCATTTACTTAACTTCGCGTGGGGTCCAAGATTATAATATTCAGGAATATTCATACACCACCAGAAGATGCGGCGTATCTTTATCTTTGGATGCGGCGCATGTCCTCTTGAATCTTGGATCGTATCTGGTGAGATCTTGATAGCGATGCGGCGCATGTCATGAGTGAGATGCGGCGCATCTGGAGCAGATTTAGTCTTGATCTTGTACATTTTAGTAGACTCTTAACTTCTTGCATGTTTTGCTCCATTTTCAGTCCAAAATCGCCAAGTTTCACCAAATGCTTGTTTTCAACTGAGAATTACAAAAGTAAACGATTAAGTATCAATCCTCATACATAATATAGTAAAACAAGTCAAATTATTAGGATAAATGATGGTAATAAAATGTACTTATTTGAGTTCATCAGTATAACATGTCGAAATATGAGTGTCACATGATAGACACTTACAAGGGCCTTTATTTAACGTGCTTCAAGAGCATGCACATTGTCAAGCTTTGGTTGCATGAACGTAGTGCTGACATAATAGACACCACTTTTGAGTGACATTATATTCATTGAAATATTCATATGCTTTGCCTATGGTCCAACTTTACTATTTATTATAGACCTATGAACTCACCAGCATTTCGCTGACTTTTAAGCATGTTTTTCTCAGGTGCTTAACTTATGATGTATGATGTTTTGGAAGGCTTGGCATGGCAAGGTCATAAGCACATATGGAGTGGAATAATAACCACACTTGACCACTTTTGTAATTGGGACAACTAAAAACTTTATGCGCCTTGTACTTAAAATTTTGACCATGATGTCAACTCATTATTTAACTTGATGTATGATTTTAAAACAGATTTGATAATCCATTCTTTATTACCTTGTGTTGTGAATACCAATTGAGGAGCACCCTATGACCCGAACGCTTCCGCTATACCAGATTTGGGGGTGTTACACTTTGAATAGTAAAGCCTTTAGTGTATTCAATAGTAGAACAAGGATAGCGGAAGAGAACTTGCATATTAGGTTTAGTAAGAGTACACCTAATGTTGTAGGTAGTGGACTAGAATGGCTATTTGATATTGATGCACTAACAAGAACAATGAATTATGAGCCAGTTGTTGCAGGTTCATAGTCTAATGGTTTTGCAGGTACAAAAGCAAAGTGATGAAGCAGGTCAAGTTAGAAAGGAGACAGAACCTGTCAAAGATTACATTTTGCTACCATTATGGACTGCTGATCTACCACTCTCCCAAGATCCAAAGAGTTATCAAGAAGATGAATTCAAACCTTCAGGTAATGATGAAAAGAAGGTTAATGAAGATCGAAGAACAGAAAGTAAATGTGATGATCAAGAGAAGGAAGATAGTGTTAATACTGCTAGTAATGGAAACAATACTAACAATCATAATACTGTTAGTTCAACTGTTAATGCTGCTGGCATAGAGGTTAATGATGTTGATCCAAAAATAAGCATTGAACTTCCATTTGATCCACAAATGCATGCTTTAGAAGAAACTAGCATATTTGACTACTCAAGTGATGATGAAGATGATGCTGAAATGGTTGACACGAACAATTTGGATACAACAATCCAAGTCAGTCCTACTCCAACTACAAGAATTCATAAATATTATCCTCTTGATTAAGTGATTGCAGATGTGCAATCAGCTACACAAACAAGAAAGATGTCAAAGAATTTGAAGGAACATGGGTTTGTTAGTACTCTTCAACAAAGAACAAACCATAAAGACCTTCAAAACTGCTTGTTTGCATGCTTTTTATCACAAGAAGAATCCAAAAAGGTAATTCAAGCATTGAAGGATTCAAGCTGGATAGAGGCTATGCAGGAAGAGCTTCTACAATTCAAGTTACAAGAAGGTTGGACTTTGGTGGAGGTACCTAATGAAAAAAGGGTTATAGGCACTAAATGGGTTTTCAGGAATAAAAGGGATGAAAGGGGAATTATGATAAGAAATAAAGCACGAAAGATTGGTTGCTCAAGGGTACACACAAGTAGAAGACATTGACTATGATGAAGTCTTTGCCCCTATTGCAAGAATTGAAGCAATTGGGCTATTTTTAGCTTATGCCTCATTTAAAGATTTTGTGGTGTATCAAATGGATGTAAATAGTGCTTTTCTCTATGGGAAGATTGAAGAAGAGGTGTATGTATGTCAACCACCGCGATTTAAAGATCCAGACTTTCCTGATAGTGTATGCAAGGTTAAAAAAGCACTGTATGGACTACATCAAGCCCCTAGAGCTTGGTATGAAACCTTGTCAACATATCTATTGGACAATGGGTTTCAAAGAGGAAAAATTAACAAGAACTTATTCATCAAAAGGAACAAAGGTGATATTTTTCCGGTCCAAGTGTATGTGGATGATATCATCTTTGGTTCAATAAAGAAGGAGCTATGCATTGCATTTGAGAAGTTGATGCATGAGAAATTTCAGATGAGTTCTATGGGAGAACTTACATTCTTTTTGAGATTACAAGTGAAGCAGAAGAAGGTGGCATATTTATTAGTCAAGATAAATATGTTGCTGAAATTTTAAAGAAATTTAGGTTTACAGATGTCAAGACTGCAAGCACACCAATGGAAACTAGAAAGCCTCTGCTCAAGGATGTAGATGGTGAAGAAGTTGATGTTCATATGTATAGGTCAATGATTGGTTCATTGATGTACCTTACATCTTCAAGACCTGATATCATGTTTGAAGTGTGTACCTGTGCTAGATACCAAGTTAATCCAAAGGCTTCACATCTTCATGCTGTGAAAATGATTTTTAGGTACTTAAAAGGTCAACCAAAATTAGGCCTTTGGTATCCAAAAGATTTTCCTTTTGATTTGGTAGCATACACTGATAGTGATTATGCTGGAGCAAGCTTGGATAGGAAGTCTACAACAGGAGGTTGTTAATTTCTTGGGTGTAGATTAATATCATGGCAGTGCAAAAAACAGACAGTGGATGCAAATTCCACAACAGAAGCTGAATATGTGGCGGCTTCAAGTTGCTGTGGACAAGTGCTTTGGATTCAGAATCAACTACTTGATTATGGGTACAATTTTATGCATACCAAGATCTTTATTGACAATAACAGTACTATTTGCATAATTAAAAATCCTGTTTTTCATTCAAAAACAAAGCATATAGAGATCATACATCATTTTATTAGAGATTGCAATGAAAAGAAATTGATTCAAATGGTTAAAATCCATACTGACAAGAATGTTGCAGATTTGCTTACAAAAGCTTTTGATGTAAGTAGATTTCAATATTTAATTGCTAGTATTGGAATGTTAAATCTGTAAAATCTTTTATCTCTTTATGTTTTTGTAGAGTTTAGTATGAATTAGTACTGTTATTCATGTCATTAAAAGTTTCTGCTGTTAAGTATAATTAGAACTGTTGGTTATACTTAAAACTGCTAAGATACTATTGTTGGTTATACTTACAACTGTTAGGTATAATCAATATTGTGATTATTGTGAAAATTGTTATGGCTTGTGTTTTCTTGGTTTTTGGACTAACATTTTGCAAAAAAAAAAGCAAAGAAAAATGTTGGACTAACATCACACCACATGGTCGCGTTCACTTCCAAACCCACTGAAAGTGATGGGTTTGCAGAGACAGTGGATTTTCTAAGTGCACACCCTATAAGGTATGCATTAACCGTTAATCATACTATATATATTTTGATGAGGGTTCTTGATCGATACACTGATAAGGTGGTTAAACCTTTGTTGCTTTGTGTATGTGATAAGTTGAGTTAATATGATTAAGTACGCGGAATTTACTTAATCACACTTAGAAGGTTATTTGTGTTATGGAAATGGAACAGTTATGCTTGTGTATATAGAACAAAGAACATGCAATGTTATCACCAAACGATTCAATATTATTCAAGATAATATGAGTGATCTTCAATATCACTAGGGTTACAAAGACCTTGAATCTTATGTTTTCTATGACTTGTGATATTTGTTCTATGTTCTTGAGAGTTATTGTTTTGCACTTAATTATTCACACATTATTATCTATTCATATATTTATCACTAGTCTAAGATCTTTCTTTTATAACACAAGAAAGATCTTTACAATATTGTTAAGTCTTATCGAACGCTTGCTTTGAGAGTGTCAGTCATTAAGATACAACTTGTATCTATGTTTACAACTTGTTTTGTGAATATAACATTATGACTGATCACATGGGGTTAGATATTATCTACCGTATATTGTTGACTTTAATACACATAATATCTTTTCATACTTATCCATTTAGCAGCAGAAAATTAATTACCAGCAGCAATGATAACGCTAGCAGCAGAATCAGTCAGCAGCAGAATATTTAACGCTAGCAGCAGAATATTTAACGCTAGCAGTAGAAACCAAATGCTCTAGCAGCAGAATCATACTTAGAGTAGAACCCGATATTAAACTTCTTGAATATTTAATTCCCAACAATCCTCCCCTAAACATGTGAATCCTTTTCAACATGTTTCTGAATTAAATTATGGATTGTGAAGATCTTTCAAACACTTCTGTTCTTCAAGATTAAATATCTTTCTTAGTAACTCATCTGCTTACTGTTCTTTGACTTTAACAATATCAATACACATCTTCAGGCTTCAAACATTGACCTAAAAGATGGTGAAATTTCCTTGGATGGAGGAATTATAAGAGGCAATGATGCTGTGTATCTTGGATGCTTGTTTCAACAAGTGAAATCATCTAACAGCATGCCTTTGCAAGTGATGAACAAACGTGGTGAACTGAAATTGAAACTTTTCTTCGTTTGACCTAGATAGAACTTTCTCCTTTGGAATGCTTCATCCCTTCTGAATATATATAATAAGCTCTGTTCTTGTCATTTTCAACCTCCATGACATCATCTTGTATGCTCTTGTCTTTTCCTCCCTTTCATTGGTTAATCTTCCTTCTTTGGGATTTATTTCCTCTCCTGAGATATTACCTCCCCTGAGATGCAAATAACATTTTATTCTCCCCTGTTTGGAAGATCTCTCACTATGTACCAAAATATTTCTCTCCATCATCTGAGCTATCCATCAGAACATGTTATCAGACAATGTTGTACATGTAGCCATCAATTACTTAAGAGTTTAACTTGCTGCCCTCATCACTTCTAGGTGTGTTAACTCCTATGAGAGGTAATTCATGGGGCTTTTGACTCATGGTCCATCATTTGATGGTTTTTTTTTTGTGAGTCTCTTTGAAAATCCTTTTAAGAAACTTTTGCCTTAGCAGTATGTACTTGATTTTATTATGAAAAACCATACTGCTTTCAACCATTTTGAAGGGATTAAGTGTATAACAGACACTTAATCAAGATTTCAGTTTAAAGCAACCTTTGGTTGTGTGAGAACCAATGTTTTTCAGTTATAAATAACTGCCTATGTAAAGATAAACCTATTCAAAAGGCTTTCTTGACAGGGTTTCCAGCTCATAGTAATTGTTGCCTCTAACACAAGTGTTAGATTCACTTTTACTAGCTGTTCTTTCTATCAGATGTCCTTAGACTTGCTCATTATACTTAAAAGTATAAAATGATAGAAAGTGAGTTGCATCAGTTACTTTCTAATCAACTAAGTCATCAATTCAATGTGAAACATCATAATCAAGCTTCAAGAAAGAAGTTTTAAGGAGGTTTGAAATTCCTAAACTTTTTCTATCATGAAACTATTATGACAGCAACTAGTATTATCATTCTGCTGCTTCCATTTCACTTGAAACATCCTTTGTGTTCACATGTTCATACTTGAAATTGTTAGTCTAAAACCAAAAGAACAATGTACAAAGTACTTGTCTTGTATTAGAATAATCATAGGACTAACTGTATGAATAACACAAATTAAATTTGTACTAGCAGCACAAACTTTGGTAATAGCAGTAGTATCTTTTAAAGCCAGCAGCACAAACAAAAATTTATTTACAAAAACAAAAAGTTTAAAATCATTGAGGATTAAGTATTCCAATACTTGCTACCAAGTACTGAAACCTTCCAGCATAAAAAGCTTTTGTTAGCAGATCTGCAAAGTTGTATTCTGAAGCAATTTTAAGTACTTGAATTAATCTTTTCTCATTGCAGTCTCTTATAAAGTGATGTCTAATTTCAATGTGTTTTGTTTTAGAATGTTGCACTGGATTTTTAATTATGCAAATAGTACTACTATTATCAATATGAATAACAGTGTTCATGAAATTGTACCCATAGTCAAGAAGTTGGTTTTGAAGCCATAAGACTTGAGCACAGCAACTTGCAGCAGCTACATATTCAGCTTCAGTTGTTGAAGTAGCCACAGTAGTTTGCTTCTTACACTGCCATAAGATAAGTCTACACCCAAGGAATTGACATCCTCCAGTTGTTGACTTTCTGTCCAAGCTAGCACCAGCATAATCACTATCCGAAAATGCCACCAAGTCAAAAGGCGACTCTCTAGAATACCATAGTCCCAACCTAGGTTCACCCTTGAGATATCTAAAAATTCTCTTGACTGATGTTAAATGAGAAACCTTTGGAGTTAATTGAAATCTTGCACAAACACAAATAGAGAACATGATGTCAGGTCTTGATGATGTGAGATACATCAAAGATCCTATCATAGATCTGTAAGTGTGTACATCCACATTTTCTCCATCTAAGTCTTTTGGAAGTGGCTTCTCAGAGTCCATTGGTGTGCTTGCCATTTTTGAATCAGCAAAGTTGAACTTCCTTAGTATCTCAACAACATATTTATCTTGACTACTAAATATGCCTTCATAAGACTGTTTAACATGCAAACCCAAAAAGAATGTAAGTTCCCCCATGGAACTCATCTGAAACTTATCATGCATAAGCTTCTCGAACTCCAAACACATCTCCGTCCTTGTGGATCCAAAGATAATGTCATCCACATACACCTGCACTAACAGAAGATCCTTCTTGTGTTGTTTGATGAAAAGTGTCTGATCAATCTTTCCTCTTTGAAATCCATTTTCTTTTAAATAGGAAGCCAGTGTTTCATACCATGCTCTAGGTGCCTGATGAAGGCCATAAAGAGCCTTAACTACTCTGTACACTTTGTCTGGATGGTCAGGATCAATGAACCCTGGAGGTTGTGAGACATACACCTCTTCTTCAATTGTGCCATATAAAAATGCACTCTTGACATCCATTTGGTAAACTGTGAAGCCTAAAAATTAAGCATAAGCTAAGAAAAGCCTAATTTCCTTAAGTCTTGCTACTGGAGCAAAAACTTCATCATAGTCTATCCCTTCTTGTTGTGTGTACCCTTGGGCTACTAATCTAGCCTTATTCCTAATCACTATACCCCTTTCATCCCTTTTTTTCTTGAAAACCCATCTAGTGCCAATTACCTTTGCATTCTTAGGTAAATCAATGAGCACCCATACGTTCTGAATCTTGAACTGAAGAAGCTCCTCTTGCATAGCTTCTACCCAGCTTGAATCATCTAAGGCTTTCAGAATGTTCTTTGGTTCATCTTGTGAGAGAAAACATACAAACAAGCAAGAGTTTGAAAACTCATGCTGCTTTGAAGCATAAAGGGCATCAAGAAGCCCTTGTTGGTCTGAAGACATCAGTTGTTGTCTTGTCTTCACACCTGATTGTACATCTCCAATCACATTTTCTTGGGAGTGGACTTTGTGAATCCTTGTGTGTGGGGTTGAAGGAACTTGATAGTTAGGTATGATATTGCTTAAATCCACCTCATTATCTGAGAAATCTGCTTCAATTGAGTCTGAAGGGCCAGCAGTAGTATCATTTGGCCTAGCAGTAGAAAAAATAAGCCTAACAGTAGAATGCTCTGTCTCAGCAGCACTATCATCAGCAGAAACATTTTGTTGTTCCTTTGTTCCATCATCCTTGAGTTCACTTTCAACATCTTCTTTAGCTTTATCAGAAGAAGATTCATCATTTGTTGAAGTTGAAGCCACACTGGTACTTATTGGCATCCATATATGATCTTGATTTGTCTCCTTGTCTAACCCTGCCTCATTTGTTGTTTGTGAACCTGAAAAATTATTAGTTTCTGCAACAACAAGCACATAATTCATAGAATGGGTTAATGACTCTAGATCAAATAGCCAAATCAGACCTTCACCTACTACATTGGATTTATGCTCTAAAAATTCCACATGTAGGTTTTCCTATACTTTCTTAGTTCTTAAGTTGTATACTCTAAATGCTTTACTATTGAGAGAATATCCAACTAAGAAACCTTCATCTGCTTTGCCATCAAACTTTCCAAGATGGTCTAAGGTATTGAGAATAGTCACATGACATCCAAAAGGTCTAAGAAATCCTATTGCAGGAGTTCTACCTCTAAAAAGTTCATATGATGTCTTATTGTGAGGCTTAACAACTAAAACTCTATTTTGAACATAGCAAGCAGTGTTGACTGCTTCAGCCCAAAAAGTTATAGGTAGCTTAGAATCAGCTAACATAGTTTTAGCAGCTTCTATTAGTGTTCATTTTTTCCTTTCAGCAACTCCATTCTGTTGTGGAGTTCTAGCAACACTAAATTCTCTCCTAATACCCTTTTCTTTGCAGAATTCATCCATAACTCTATTTTTGAACTCTTTCCCATTATCACATCTAATGACTTTCACTCTTTTATCTACTAGGTTTTCTATCTCAGTAATGAAAGTCTTAAGGATGCTAGGTGTCTCATCCTTAGTAGCTAAAAAGAAAACCCATGTAAATCTACTATAGTCATCAGTAATAACTAGACAGTATCTCTTATGTTGCATACTTCTAACATTTGTAGGACCAAACAATTCCATACGAAGCATAAACAATGATTGATTGATAGAGTTAAAAAGCTTGGGCTTACAAGTGGCTTTGTGTTGTTTGCCTTTAAGACAAGCAATGCATGTTTGATCATTTTCAAATCGTTTTTGAGGTAAACCTCTTACCAAACCATTCTTAACAATCTGATTTATGGTTTTGAAGTTAATATGACCAAGCCTCCTATGCCATAACATTGATTCATCCAATGTGGCCTTTGCAACAAGACAAGTTAAATCCTTTTTAGGAACAATGTTCTTCATGTCTACACTGTACATATTGCCCTTTCTAGGAATTTTAAGAAGCACTTGACTTTCATCAGGCATCTTAAAATCAGGAGAAAGTACAAGACATTTAGTGTCACAGAAAAGAACTTTGTTATTTTTGTCACACATTTTTGAGACACTAAAAAGATTATAATTTAGCTCTTATACATAGTACACATCTTCAAAATCTAAATTTCTAGTTTTGATTGTACCTTTACCGGAAATTTTGCCACCAACACCTCCTCCAAAGGTAACATAGCCTCCATCTATTGATTGAAAATCTGAGAGATAAGACTTGTTGCCTGTCATGTACCTTGAACATCCACTATCTGAGTATCCTTGATCCTCATGTTTATCAATTGAATGTTCCTACACAGAAATGAGAAGTATTAGTTTCTTTTGGGGACCCAAGCCATTACTGACTTGGATCTGCCTCTTGCATCAATGAAATTTAATCTCTTAAGAACAGTTGATGCAACATTAGATTTAAGAATCCAACATGCTGAGGCCTTAACAGCATTTTCCCTGTTTTCCCTAGCAGCAGAATGAATTACATGCTTAGCAGCAGAAACTGCTAGCTTTGTAATTGTTCCCTTAATTTTCCAAACTTGTTTTTGGACCACTGCTTTTGTTTGAATGGGCCTTTGAACAGTCTTTGATGCATTTGTATAAAAAGATTTTGCATTTTTAACTGTTGGTCTTGGGTTAACAGTCATGAATGGTCTAGCAGCAGAAACTGCTTTGGTAACTGCTCTGGGTTTTGTTCTCTTAGACTTAGAGTGAAAGTGAGTTTGAGGAGTTTGCCTTTTGAAGTTCACCTTGTCCTCAGGAAGTAAAGTTTTACTTAAACTTTCACTTACTTTCTTAGGTTCATCAACAACTAGCTTGGTCTTTGGTTGTACACCATATTGTAGCTCAGGTTGTTGAAATTCAGGGACACCTGAATTTTCTAGGTCAATCCCTGGGGGTTTAGGGATACCTCTGTATGGAGGTGGGACACTCTTATATCCTACTCCTGACTTAGTTCTATTAATCACTTGGCATTCTATCATGTTGGTCACACCTCTAGAAGCATGTTCTAGTGTCTGTGTAGTCAAGTGAATGTTTCCATTTTCCTTTTTGACCCTATCAAAAGCCTCTCTCAAAAGCTTAATTTCAGCATCTTTAAAGAATATGTCTTGTCTAAGGAGAGCTTTGTCATCAGAAAAAGCAAGTTCATTTTCTTTGTAGTATAAGATCTGCTTTTCTGTTGATGCTAATCCACACTTATAATCTACTAAGTCTTGAAAAGTTCTGCTTAGATCTTTCTTTTGGTCATTATAATGTTTGATTAAAGTGTGTAATTCTTTAAGAGCAGTACAAGCATTGAAACAAGCTTTATGAGATTGTACCTCAGAAGTAGAAAAAGCCATGAGTCCCATTTGTGAAGACTCTTCTTCTTCATCAGCCATGAAACTACAATCAAAACCTAGCCCATCAATAGCTACCGTAGCTTTTGAGTTCGGCTCAGAAACCTCCCTTGTTTTGGATGTGCTTCCAAAACCTTTGTTCTTGCTATCTTGCTGCCTTGGCCTTCTACATTCTCTCGAGAAGTGACCCATCATGTGGCAGTTATAGCACTCAATCTTTGACTTATCAAAACCAGCAGCATCGGTAATGCTGATTAAGAGCTTCTTCCCCGTCCTTTGATAGAACTTCTTGGCTCTCATGCTAAGAAGAGAAATTTGCCATTTTAGGTCCATTTCCTCCAGATCATCATCATTGATCTCTTGGAGGTCTTCATAGGTGAGCATGGACCCATTATTTTGACTTGTAAGAAATGCACAACAAGTCTTTTCATCCAAAATACCCATGGTACTACTTGATGAACTAGCAGCACCAACACCATCAACAACTTTCACCTCTGCACTTGATTTTGAGGTACTAGGAGTTTACATAAATGCCATGTTCCCAGTATTAGAACTAGTACTTCCATTCTTATTCAAATCTTGCTCCACAATCTTAAAGTTGCTATACAAATTAATCAGTTCCATTGTATCAAGGTCTGGCTTATTCTTCCAGACAACAACATGCATAGCCCACTCTTCTGGTAAGCTTCTCAAAAATTTTGAGTTCAGATCCTCTTGAGGTATTTCAACCCCAAGAATAGCAAATTGGCTCACAATATTCGGAAGACTATTAAACATATGGTCAAGAGATTCATTGTATGTAGAGAAGAAGTTTTCAAACTGCTGCTTGAGCAGTGTCTTGTGGGTTTTCTTGGTGGCTTCATTTCCACCATATCTGGCAATAATAGCTTCAAATAATGACTTGGCCTCTTTGAACTTGCTGAAGTTTAGAAGTTGATCATTGGGAATGGTCATCATCAGCATGCTTCTTGCCTTTAAGTCATTTTTCCTCAGTATTCTTTCTTTTACAGATTTTGGCTTCATCTGCAGAGTTGTCAGCACTTTGCCGTCAACAGTTGATGTAGTTGTGGTAGGCTTAAAAGAGTCTCCATCTTCAATAATTTCCCAAAGTGCATAGTCTTGCACTTGGAAATATTGCTCTATCCTTAGCCTCCACATCTCAAACTCATTCTGTTTGAGCATGGGTATTTTTGCAGCAACATTGGTCTGAATAGATTCAACGTCCATTTCTTCTTCTTCTTCTTCTAAATCAACTATATCAATCTGACTCTCTGATACCAATTGATGAGGGTTCTTGATCGATACACTGATAAGGTGGTTAAACCTTTGTTGCTTTGTGTATGTGATAAGTTGAGTTAATATGATTAAGTACGCGGAATTTACTTAATCACACTTAGAAGGTTATTTGTGTTATGGAAATGGAACAGTTATGCTTGTATATATAGAACAAAGAACATGCAATGTTATCACCAAACGATTCAATATTATTCAAGATAATACGAGTGATCTTCAATATCACTAGGGTTACAAAGACCTTGAATCTTATGTTTTCTATGACTTGTGATATTTGTTCTATGTTCTTGAGAGTTATTGTTTTGCACTTAATTATTTACACATTATTATCTATTCATATATTTATCACTAGTCTAAGATCTTTCTTTTATAACACAAGAAATATATTTACAATATTGTTAAGTCTTATCGAACGCTTGCTTTGAGAGTGTCAGTCATTAAGATACAACTTGTATCTATGTTTACAACTTGTTCTGTGAATATAACATTATGACTGATCACATGGGGTTAGATATTATCTACCGTATATTGTTGACTTTAATACACATAATATCTTTTCATACTTATCCACTTAGTAGCAGAAAGTTAACTACCAGCAGCAATGATAACGCTAGCAGCAGAATCAAACACTAGCAGCAAAAACCTAATGCTCTAGCAGCAGAATCATACTTAGAGTAGAACCCGATATTAAACTTCTTGAATATTTAATTCCCAACATATTTCCTGTATTGAACAGTTCTGGTCTTCTGTTGTGGCCAAAACTATCAATAGGGAAGTACAGTTCCATGCCGTAGTATATGGCAAGGATATAATCATTACTGAATCATCTGTTAGAAGAGATCTTCAACTAGCAGATGAGGAAGGTATGGATTGTTTCCCAAATGCTACCATTTTTGAACAACTTACATTGATGGGGTATGAGAACATTTCTGATAAATTAACTTTTTATAAAGCATTCTTCTCCCCATAATGGAAATTTCTAATTCATATTATATTACAGTGTCTAAGTCCAAAGACTACTACCTGGAATGAGTTTAGTAGAACTATGACATCTGCTATTATCTGCTTGGCTACAAACTAGAAGTTAAACTTTTCAAAATTGATTTTTGATAGTATGGTTAGAAACTTGGATAATTTGTCTGGTAAATTTTTAATGTATCCAAGGTTTTTGCAAGTATTCATGGACAAACATTTTGTAGAAAAACCAACTCATAAAAGAATATATGTTACACCCACTCACACTAAAAAGATTTTTGTTAATATGAGAAGGGTAGGCAAAGGTTTTTCTGGTAGAGTGACACATTTGTTTCCAACAATGGTGGAACTAAACCAACCACAAATGGGTGAAGGTTTAGTCATTCCTATTGATTCCTAACACACACCCACCATTTTACAAACATCTACATCTAAACCTCAAAAGACATAATGACCGGATCTACACACACTCCTTGTGTTAGATAGATACTTTGAATGATGCTTAGTCTAGCACGCGGAATTTACTAGCTTGCACTTAGAAGATTTGTTTGTTGTGTTTTGTATGAATTGAATGTAATACTGAATATATGAACAAGAGACAATATACTTCAACGATTCAATATTATTAATTCAATAATACGAGTGATCTCCTATCACTAGGGTTTTACAACCTTGAATCTTAAACAATACGTATATATTCTTAATTCTCTAATCGTATATAACCTTAAACCTAGGCAATCCTTTTGTAACACCCCCAAAATCATAATGTTCGCGGAAGCATACACTTTGGGGTGCTACGTGGTTGATAATCATCACACAAGATATAGTGAACGGATTGAAATCCGTTTTAAAATATATTACATAAGTCAAGTCATGTAGCAATACATAAAACCATTTCAGATGAAAATAAAGCCCATTTAAACAAAAGGTCCAGTTGTCAGAGTAAACGCATTAAAAACATTTCCATCATTTATTGTGACCAACGCCATGCACTGCACCCGGCTAAACGCACCTCAGTTTCCTGAGAAAAACATGCTAAAAGTCAGCTAACGCTGGTGAGTTCATAGGTTTAAATAAATAGCACACATGGACCAATAGCAATATCATAAAACAAATCAGCAGATACACACTATCCGTAATGCAAACACTAAGCCTCATCCTACCGAAACTAAGACAATGCAGCACGACTAGCGTTAGCAAATAAATAAGGGTGCCTGCGAGTGTTAATCCCTAGACACCCGGCTAAAAACCCGAATGGTATACGTTCGCCTTGGCTATGCCGAGCCAACCGAACGGGGACGTCACTCCCAATAGATCTATTTATAACAACCGGCTTCCCATCAGGAATTAACGGCAGATGATAGTGGGCACAAAATGGGATTCAGCAAACTTAGGTTTCTGCATACTAGTGTGATCTTAAAAGCAACTTCAATTCTGGTCCATGAAAACAGTTTTGCATGTTTCTCACCCCAAGCTTATAAAACCAAAATCGTATAAAAATATGGGGCTATAAACTCACCTTTCAAATACAGCAATTCAACAATCAATCAAAATAATGCAACCGCGCCGATCAGCACCCTAAATTAGTACGGTAAGTCATACCTTTATATATATATATATCTTAAGTTAAATTCTCATATATAGAGATTAATTAAATGGCTTTGAAGAGTGGTTAATATAACGTAGTTAGTGAAAAACTATTATATTTAGAAACGTCGTTTATTACTTTTGTTGCAACATTTATTATAAGGAAAACAAGTTTGTTAAGTAATTTCATAAAGTTTACTTAAGTTGTGGATTTTCTCAAAATACTCTAAGTGTTGGATTTTTAGAAAATTTGGGCATGACCCGTTTGTTTATACAACGTTTCCATTTATCTCACGTGTTGCAAACTTTACTCAAATACTTCGCTAACTAGTTATAAGTGCAAATTACTTTAGTGATATATGTTAAGTGTCGTGAATACATATATTCGTCGTTATATTGTTCGTTATCTTAACCTTTAAGTAATAACACTAAATTTTGACGCGAAGTCAATATTCTTCAAAAAGTCAACAAAAGTCAATTTCAATGTCATTTTAGGAAAAATGTCAATTTTTACCCTTTCGGAGACTAAGCGTCTCAAAACAAGTCCAAAAATAGTTATCGTTATATTTATCGTTTCGTTAAACATTTTTAACTTCGGCGAGTCAGAAAATATTCCAAAAATCAAATTTATCATTTTTCTTTGTATATTGGGCCGAACTATCAAAATAAGCCCAATTACTATTTTTGACTCAAAACACATTTTTAGTTATAACGTATATATCGACACGTTACTAAAAATTATTTTACTCGTTCAATACATTCGTTTGGTCAAAAAGTCAAACTTACAAAATTTTACATGGGCTTCGGCCCAACAGCAAAATAATGGGTTTTTATGGCCCAAAATCTATTTAGCCCAATTTGTATTTATTTGTTACTTATTAGTTATTTTTAATTACCAAATACACTTTATACTTATCAAATAATCTCCAATAATTAAGCTACTAAATCAAAAGTCAAACTTTGACTTTTTCTACTGTTCATTCGAACCATACATAGCATCTCAACTTATTTTTATCTTTTTGCTAATTATTTTTAGTAACTTATAACTTATTAAATAAGCCAAACTAAATAAACACTTCACTATATTTTTCCACCATTTCACCATTTGAGCCAAAATTTTATGTTTTTCAAAACCCCAATAATCTTTTATTTTTAACATGGGTCGAACCATATATCACCTTTAAAAATCATTATAGTGCTTAAATTAGCGTAAAAACCATAACTAGTGTTTGTATCATCAAACTAGCACTATATGCAACAAGATTTACCACACAAGCAAGAAATCAACTAATTAACTCATAAATATCACAAAAAGTCGAGCACAATATATCAAAGATCAAACCCTAGCTTTACTTATATTATCAAAACATATACATTTAACACTTTCAAACATCACAATACACTAAATGAACAAGAGATTTATAAATTTAGAAAAGTTTTGTGAATCCTTACAAATCTTTGAAGTGGTACGTGTGATAGAGGAGAGCAAAACACCCAAAACTTTGCTAATTTAACCCAAATCAAGCTTCCAAATTACCCAAAACCCTTTGCAAATACTTGTGTTCTTGAATCTTTGATGAGAAAATTTTGTAGAAATGTATTTTTGTGTGTATAGTGGCGTAAAAATGCAGCCAAAAATAAGGGATGATAGCTTCTATTTAGGGTAGGAGTTAAGGATAACATGTATGGAAATCTAAAAAGTTTAACCAAAATTAGTAACCTTAAGATTACATTAAAGATAGATGTGGACAAGTGTCCCATGTGGGTGTGATATGGCCTAGGTGGCCGGTTTTGGTATTTTAGGAGGGGGAAAGAATAGTTTTTATCCCGCTTCGGTGTATTGTGTGTCGGTTTAAGTTAAAAAGTTACCGTAAAGTCCCGGTTTAACGTTTTTGGACCCGATAACGTAAAATAAAGTTTTTAACCACGTTTCTATCAGAAATACAATAAAATGTCATTACTGACTCAAAAATATATTTATTTGACCTTTACCATGTGTACTGTGCTGTCGGTACGCGCGTGCGGTTGTTTTTCAGAAAAATGCGAGAAAGCTCTCAGTAAATTATAATACTTGTTAGTAACTATCAGAAATGTGATAATTTGACTTTACTGACAAAAATAAACTTTTCTGCAGTGACTGTAAGCTACAGTATGCTGGGACAGCTCCCGAAAATGCTTAAAATTACTCAGAAACATGCAAATGCGCACAGAAATGCTTAGCTTAAAAATAATTAATACTCATATAATATTAATTAGCAACGTGAAAATTACCATTTGTCACAGTCTCCCCATCTAATCGGGAAATCCATCCCGGATTTCAATTGACGCCACTCTTGGTTTTCGAAAAAAGATGAGGGTATTTTCGCTTGATCTTGTCCTCTCGCTCCCAAGTGTATTCGGGGCCTCTGCGAGAGTTCCATCGGACCTTCACAATTGGGATACGACTCTGCTTTAGTCATTTCACTTCCCGGTCCATGATTTCAATCGGTTCTTCAATAAAATTTAACCTCTCATCAAGCTGGATTTCATCCAAAGGAATAACTGCGTTTTCATCGGATAAACACTTCTTCAAATTACTGACGTGAAGAACGTCATGCACAGCACTGAGCTCAGATGGCAGTTCGAGTCGGTAGGCTACCGGCCTGATCTTATCAAGGATTTCAAAAGGTCCTATATAGCGAGGGTTCAATTTTCCATGCTTGCCAAATCTGATCACGCCTTTCCATGGCGAGACCTTCAACATTACTTTATCTCCCACATGAAACTCAAGGGGTTTTCTCCTCTCATCAGCATAGCTCTTCTGACGGTCACGAGCCGCCTGCATTCGGTTCTTAATCTGTACAATCTTTTCAGTAGTCTCATGGTCTAGCTCTGGCCCGGTAAGTTGGCTTGCTCCAACTTCTGCCCAACAAATTGGTAATCTGCACTTATGTCCATAAAGTGCTTCATACGGTGCAGCTTTTATGCTGGTGTGATAGCTGTTGTTATAGGAGAATTCGACTAAAGGCAAATGCCTATCCCAGCCGTTTCCGAAATCAATTACACAGGCTCTTAACATGTCCTCAAACGTCTGAATAGTTCTTTCACTCTGACCATTCGTTTGGGGATGATATGCCGTACTCATATCGAGTTTTGTTCCTAAAGCATCCTGAAGCGACTTCCAAAAATTTGACGTAAATCGACTATCTCGATCAGAGATAATAGAAACAGGCACACCATGCCTTGCAACAATTTCCTTAACATATAAACGCGCGAGTTTATCCATTTCAATTTTCTCCGCTATAGGAAGAAAATGCGCTGACTTTGTGAGACGGTCAACGATTAACCAAATCATGTCATAACCATTTGATGTCCTAGGCAATTTCGTTATAAAATCCATAGTAATGCGCTCCCATTTCCATTCCGGAATCTCAGGTTGAACAAGCAGACCGGACGGTCTTTGGTGTTCTGCCTTAACCTTCGAGCACGTTAAACACTTGCTGACATATTCTGCTATATCGGCCTTCATGTTTGGCCACCAATACAACTTTTTCAGGTCTAAATACATCTTGTCAGATCCTGGGTGAATGGAGTACTTGGACTTATGGGATTCGTGCATAATAAAATCACGAATTCCTCCATACAATGGAATCCAATACCTGTCTCCATAACACAAAATCCCATCGGATCTTCTTACTAATCCATTCTCAAGTTCTGGCATTCTGTGAATCTTCTCACTAGGTCGGTTTTCATCTTTGAGCGCTTCATCCTGAGCCTCAAGAATTTTTTTGCTGGAAGCGGCGAATTAATCGTAATCCCTAACGATCTAACTCTAAGAGGTTTAATCCGTTCTTTTCTGCTAAGGGCGTCGGCAACAACATTTGCCTTGCCTGGGTGATAACGGATTTCACAATCATAGTCGCTAAGCAATTCCAACCATCGGCGCTGTCTCATGTTCAGCTCCTTCTGGTTCAATATATGCTGTAAACTCTTGTGATCAGTATACACTACGCACTTAGTTCCATAAAGGTATTGTCTCCAAATTCTCAGTGCAAACACGACTGATCCTAATTCTAGGTCATGGGTTGTGTAGTTTTTCTCATGGGTTTTCAGCTGTCGAGACGCGTATGCTATTACCTTCTCTCTTTGCATCAACACGGCTCCCAAACCTTTGTGTGATGCGTCACAATACACAACAAAATCTTCGCTACCCTCGGGTAAAGCTAAAATAGGCGCACTACACAATTTTTCCTTAAGGAGTAGAAAAGCTTCTTCCTCATCATTTCCCCAGTCGTATTTCACATTCATTTGGGTCAATTTCGTCAACGGTTTAGCTATCTTAGAGAAACCTTCTATAAACCTTCTGTAATAACCGGCAAGTCCTAAAAATTGTCGGATTTCTGTCGGCGTTGTAGGCGTTGCCCAATCCTTAATGGCCTCAATCTTAGCAGGATCTACATGAATTCCTTGTTTATCGATCACATGACCAAGAAATTGTAAGGTCGATATCCAAAATTCACACTTCGAAAACTTAGCATATAACTCTTCCTTTTTCAATAATTCTAGAATTAGCTTGAGATGTTCCTCATGCTCTTGCTCATTCTTGGAATATATCAAGATATCGTCAATGAACACTATCACAAATTTATCCAAATACGGCTTACACACACGATTCATGAGATCCATGAATACTGCTGGTGCATTTGTCAAGCCGAATGGCATAACTTGAAATTCATAATGGCCATATCGGGTTCGAAATGCGGTCTTCGGGATATCCTCTTCCCGAACTCGAAGTTGGTGATAACCCGATCTTAAGTGTATCTTAGAATAAACCGATGATCCCTGCAACTGATCAAACAAATCGTCTATCCTCGGGAGTGGGTATCTATTCTTAATGGTTAGCTTATTCAGTTCCCGATAGTCTATACACATTCTGAAGGATCCATCCTTCTTCTTAACAAACAAAACAGGAGCTCCCCAAGGCGATGAACTCGGTCTAATGAAACCTTTTCCAGATAATTCAGCTAATTGATCTGACAATTCTTGTAATTCCGTAGGTGCTAAACGATAGGGTGCTCGCGCTACAGGTGCGGCTCCTGGCACTAATTCGATGTGGAATTTGATTTGTCTAGCCGGTGGAAGTCCCGGTAAGTCTTCTGGAAAGACCTCTGGAAAATCCCTTACGATTGGCACATCTTCCAACTTTTTCTCACCAGGTTCCTTTTCTTTCTTTTCAGTGACATGAGCTAAAAAGAGATAACATCCCTTCTCGATGTACTTCTGCACCTTTGTACACGAGATGATTGCCAATCTTGACGAACGTGCGCGATCAGAACGGTCACCTTCAACAATCAGAACTTCGTTCCCATAGGGAACTCTAACAATTTTCTCATCACAAACGATGACGGCATGATATTTCGATAACCAATCCATTCCTATGATGACGTCAAAACTACCTAATTCCACTGGCATCAGTTCAATGTTGAAAGGAAGATTCAACAAGTTTAGAGTGCAACCCCTAATGATGGTACCTACTCTTTCTTGGTTTCCGTTTACTAATTCTACGTCGAAGGCATTATCTAAGGTGGTCGGGGCTATGTCAAGTAAAGGACTAAAATTGGTTGATATAAAACTTCTATCTGCTCCTGTATCGAAAAGTACTGGAGCATAACGATTATTTAAGAGAAACGTACCCGTCACCACGTTCGGGTCGTCCTGTGCTTCTCTTCGGCCTACGGCATAAACTCTTCCACAAGCTCTTCCTTCATTTCCCTGATTCCCATTGTTAATCATTGCCACTTGGTTCCCTGGTCTACCACCATTTCCTTGGTTTCGGGGCTTATTGCACTCATTCCGATAATGACCTTTTTCACCACACCCGAAGCAGGTGATATCCGCCTTATGGTTGTAGGCTGGTGCTGCTTGTGCTGTGGCTAGTGGTCTTGATCTACAGTTCTTTGCTATGTGTCCTATCCTTTGGCAATTGTTACACCTCACAGTGCACTGTCCCCTTTGATGTAACTTACAGCGGTTACAAAAAGGCGTATTCTTGTCATAACCCTTCTTGTCTCCTGAACCAATTGCATAAACCTTGGCTCCATTCTACTTTTTGTTTTGAGAGATGTTGTTGTTACCTTTGGAGTGATCTTCCCACTTCCTTTTGTGGTCAGTACTCTTCTCTGGAACATCCTCCAGTTCCTGATCCATTAATTTGTTTGCCGTCTCCATGGTCTCATGAAGATCTACAGCTCTCGAGGTAATCACATCACCTCTTATGGATTTCGGCAAACCACCGATATACCTTTCAATCAATCTGGCTTCCGTCCGAACCATTTCTGGACATAGCAAAGCCAACTCCTGGAATCTCTGGTTGTAAGCAGCGATGTTGTTGTTTTGCACCTTCAAATTCCAAAACTCAATTTCTAATTTCTTAATCTCATTTCGTGGGCAATACTTCCTAATCACTAGTTCCTTAAAATCTTCCCAAAGCATGGCATAAGCAACCTCCCTATTAGCAGACTTCATGTAGTTGTTCCACCAGGTCAAAGCGGAATCCACGAAAGTAAATGATGCAAACTTAACCCTGTCATTCTCATGACATCCACTGATATGAAATACGGTCTCAAGTTTCTCAATCCATCTAGTCAAACCAACGGCTCCTTCTGTTCTTCCAAATCCTCAAACCATGATTTTTCGGAACTCAGCGTAAGTACAACCTCGACTGTTGGTTGCTGGCCTAGATGTCCCGGTGTTGGTGGTCGAATTGGTCACAGCTGCGAGAGCGGCTGCCACACGGTCAGCAACAAGTTGATCCAGTGTTGCTTGATTCATTTCTGGGGTAGCAGTTGCAGCCCTAGTTGGTGCCTCTTCCTCTGCTGTATGAACTGGTGTGTTAGCAGGTCATCCTCGTGTGACTCTGATCGGGGCAGTGGGTTCAACAGTCCTTCCCCTCACTGACCTTGTCTGAATGGGTGTGTTAGCGGGTTGTCCTCGTGTGGCTCTGGTTGACTTTCATTTTGGTGCCATTTATCTGCATCACAAAAGATGGCGATAAATGAGATCTTTGGTTAAAGGAAAATAAGTTATACGGATACGTGAATACCGAAAACAAAATGCAAGAATAAAGTCAACCACAGAGGAGCAACTGAAGAAGGAAAGAAAAGTATAAATCGGATAGAAAGACTAAGCTTGTTATATATATCGAAAGATGAAGGTTCACAAAATTACAAGCTCGTCAATAGATAGTTCTAAGATACTACGGAGATACTATTAGTCCTAGGAATACATCATCACTACTACGAATCTAGGAATACATCATTACTACTACTATTCTAGGAATACATCATTACTACTAATACATCTAGGAATACATCATCACTGCTACTACATCTAATGGTCGGTCCTAGCAATGCGTAGCTCCTCAAATGCTCGGGTCAATCCTCCAATGGTGGTCTCTAGCTGGGCTACACGGTCTCTAAGCTCCTGGTTCTCCCTCATCACTGAACCAATGATAATCTCAACGGTCACAATCCTCTGCCACTGAGTACGATCAACTCCACTAGCTCGTCGCAACATACCCTGAATCCTCTGCTGTCCTCTACCTAAACCAATGGCCCTAAAGTCCAAACCTCTAAGCTCTCTACCATGCAACCTCTCTAAAGCATCCAATCTAGCCCTCAATCCAATCATCACTCTACGTTCAGAATACAACTCCTCAAATAAAACACAAACTGCCTGATCAATAGTCCCAATCCGCCTCTCCACAGTCTGAATACGCTCAGACTGCTCCAATCTCCCAAGCTGATCAGAATGAACATCAAGTACGCTTGCCTGGTTCGTCAACTGAATCCAGATCTGATCCATCTCAGTAAGCTCAGGCTCTGTAAGTGGGGAACCTACTGGTGAAGGGAGTGGAGTAGGCATCGAAGATGGTGGTATAAAAGAAGGAGATGACGGTGTGTACTCTGGGCTAGCTGCACGTACACCCGTGCCAACATCACAAGCAATGTCTAACCACTGACTATCATCCAAACCCTGAATCTGTGCATCTCTCGAGCTCTGTCCAACCTCAAACAATCCCTGAACATCCTCCATAATACCCTTGCCATCCCTCGGCATCCTAACCTGATCTATGTCCATAGGAGTATCCCTATCCCTATCATCCTCTAAACCCATAGAAGTGTGCTCACCAGGTGCAGTCACAGTAGGAGTAGGCTCATCCTGAACCTGCTCTGGATCCTCCACTGGATCCTCATCCTCATCAGAATAAGTCACCACTAATCTCCTACGTCTCTGACTAGGTGGGGAATCATCTGGAGATAACATAGGTGACTGAGGTGGTGAATCAGCAGGAGTATCCTCAACATCAATTATAACCCTCTTCCTAGGTGGTAAAACTGGGAAATCTGAGAGTCACTGATAAGGTCCAGAATATACCGACATGCGAGCAGTGCGTCGGCGGACAAGTTGGGCATCAGGATCATGCTGAGAAAAAGTGTACAACTGAGCTGGTAATGCATGGTGTGCTGTGGTAGACCTGTGTAGATACGGTGAGGTAGATGGAGTGGTGTGTACAGGCTGAACTGGAATAGATGACTGAGCAGCAACACGAATAACCTCCATCAGTGGGTCATCCATGAACGGAAATGGCTGCTGTGTCTGAGAAGTGAATCCATCAATATCCACCTCGGAGTGTGTGCCGAATGGAAGAGACATGGTCTGTGACAAATATAGTGCGGCACGTATAAGTATATAGACATTACTTATATCATATATGCTTAGTATAATATACTCATATAGCATGCCAAAAACACTTAATCAAATAAGGCAAACAATGCTCAAATCAAATAAACAATTACTGCTCAAATCATAGCAAGCTAAACTGGCAGGCATCCAGCGATCATGATGGAAAGTTTTTCAAAATCGGTTATAGTTTAAGGGTTTTTATAAACCAAGTTCTCTATAACCTAGGCTCTGAATAACAATCTGTAACACCCCCAAAATCACAATGTTCGCGGAAGCATACACTTTGTGGTGCAACGTGGTTGATAATCATCACACAAGATATAGTGAACGGATTGAAATCCGTTTTAAAATATATTACATAAGTCAAGTCATGTAGCGATACATAAAACCATTTCAGATGAAAATAAAGCCCATTTAAACAAAAGGTCCAGTTGTCAGAGTAAACGCATTAAAAACATTTCCATCATTTATTGTGACCGACGCCATGCACTGCACCCGGCTAAACGCACCTCAGTTTCCTGAGAAAAACATGCTAAAAGTCAGCTAACGCTGGTGAGTTCATAGGTTTAAATAAATAGCACACATGGACCAATAGCAATATCATAAAACAAATCAGCAGATACACACTATCCGTAATGCAAACACTAAGCCTCATCCTACCGAAACTAAGACAATGCAGCACGACTAGCGTTAGCAAATAAATAAGGGTGCCTGCGAGTGTTAATCCCTAGACACCCGGCTAAAAACCCGAATGGTATACATTCGCCTTTGCTATGCCGAGCCAACCGAACGGGGACGTCACTCCCAATAGATCTATTTATAACAACCGGCTTCCCATCAGGAATTAACGGCAGATGATAGTGGGCACAAAATGGGATTCAGCAAACTTAGGTTTCTGCATACTAGTGTGATCTTAAAAGCAACTTCAATTCTGGTCCATGAAAACAGTTTTGCATGTTTCTCACCCCAAGCTTATAAAACCAAAAATTGTATAAAAATATGGGGCTATAAACTCACCTTTCAAATACAGCAATTCAGCAATCAATCAAAATAATGCAACTGCGCCGATCAGCACCCTAAATTAGTACGGTAAGTCTTAGCAAATCATTCGTGGTTCAAGTCTTTACTTTATTTGAAAAGTTTTACTTTTGACCTGTGCTCGTGTATTTCTTGCTTGCTGTGTGGTAAAGTATATTTCGAAACAATTTATTTTTATAACTCTTTGGGGGTAGCTCATGGTGAAAATGCATGGTGGGAATACGTAACGGACCATCCATGCTAGTATTCGCGATTTAAATGTGCAAGTGTCATATATATATATATATACATATATATATATATATATACATTTGCTCATACCCTTATATATATATATATATATATATATATATATATATATATATATATATATATATATATATATATATATATATATATATATATATATATATATATATATATATATATATATATATCTTAAGTTAAATTCTCATATATAGAGATAAATTAAATGGCTTTGAAGAGTGGTTAATATAACGTAGTTTGTGAAAAACTATTATATTTAGAAATGTCGTTTATTACTTATGTTGCAACATTTATTATAAGGAAAACAAGTTTGTTAAGTAATTTCATAAAGTTTACTTAAGTTGTGGATTTTCTCAAATTACTCTAAGTGTTGGATTTTTAGAAAATTTGGGCATGACCCGTTTGTTTATACAACGTTTCCATTTATCTCACGTGTTGCAAACTTTACTCAAATACTTCGCTAACTAGTTATAAGTGCAAATTACTTTAGTGATATATGTTAAGTGTCGTGAATACATATATTCGTCGTTATATTGTTCGTTATCTTAACCTTTAAGTAATAACACTAAATTTTGACACGAAGTCAATATTCTTCAAAAAGTCAACAAAAGTCAATTTCAATGTCATTTTAGGAAAAATGTCAATTTTTACCCTTTTGGAGACTAAGCGTCTCAAAACAAGTCCAAAAATAGTTATCGTTATATTTATCGTTTCGTTAAACATTTTTAACTTCGGCGAGTCGGAAAATATTCCAAAAATCAAATTTATCATTTTTCTTTGTATATTGGGCCGAACTATCAAAATAAGCCCAATTACTATTTTTGACTCAAAACAAATTTTTAGTTATAACGTATATATCGACACGTTACTAAAAATTATTTTACTCGTTCAATACATTCGTTTGGTCAAAAAGTCAAACTTACAAAATTTTACATGGGCTTCGGCCCAACAGTAAAATAATGTGTTTTTATGGCCCAAAATCTATTTAGCCCAATTTGTATTTATTTGTTACTTATTAGTTATTTTTAATTACCAAATACACTTTATACTTATCAAATAATCTCCAATAATTAAGCTACTAAATCAAAAGTCAAACTTTGACTTTTTCTACTGTTCATTCAAACCATACATAGCATCTCAACTTATTTTTATCTTTTTGCTAATTATTTTTAGTAACTTATAACTTATTAAATAAGCCAAACTAAATAAACACTTCACTATATTTTTCCACCATTTCACCATTTGAGCCAGAATTTTATGTTTTTCAAAACCCCAATAATCTTTTATTTTTAACATGGGTCGAACCATATATCACCTTTAAAAATCATTATAGTGCTTAAATTAGCGTAAAAACCATAACTAGTGTTTGTATCATCAAACTAGTACTATATGCAACAAGATTTACCACACAAGCAAGAAATCAACTAATTAACTCATAAATATCACAAAAAGTCGAGCACAATATATCAAAGATCAAACCCTAGCTTTACTTATATTATCAAAACATATACATTTAACACTTTCAAACATCACAATACACTAAATGAACAAGAGATTTATAAATTTAGAAAAGTTTTGTGAATCCTTACAAATCTTTGAAGTGTTACGTGTGATAGAGGAGAGCAAAACACCCAAAACTTTGCTAATTTAACCCAAATCAAGCTTCCAAATTACCCAAAACCCTTTGCAAATACTTGTGTTCTTGAATCTTTGATGAGAAAATTTTGTAGAAATGTATTTGTGTGTGTATAGTGGCGTAAAAATGCAGCCAAAAATAAGGGATGATAGCTTCTATTTAGGGTAGGAGTTAAGGATAACATGTATGGAAATCTAAAAAGTTTAACCAAAATTAGTAACCTTAAGATTACAATAAAGATAGATGTGGACAAGTGTCCCATGTGGGTGTGATATGGCCTAGGTGGCCGGTTTTGGTATTTTAGGAGGGGGAAAGAATAGTTTTTATCCCGCTTCGGTGTATTGTGTGTCGGTTTAAGTTAAAAAGTTACCGTAAAGTCCCGGTTTAACGTTTTTGGACCCGATAACGTAAAATAAAGTTTTTAACCACGTTTCTATCAGAAATACAATAAAATGTCATTACTTACTCAAAAATATATTTATTTGACCTTTACCATGTGTACTGTGCTGTCGGTACGCGCGTGCGGTTGTTTTTCAGAAAAATGCGAGAAAGCTCTCAGTAAATTATAATACTTGTCAGTAACTATCAGAAATGTGATAATTTGACTTTACTGACAAAAATAAACTTTTCTGCAGTGACTGTAAGCTACAGTATGCTGGGACAGCTCCCGAAAATGCTTAAAATTACTCAGAAACATGCAAATGCACACAGAAATGCTTAGCTTAAAAATAATTAATACTCATATAATATTAATTAGCAACGTGAAAATTACCATTTGTCACACCTTTTATAGACTAAGGATTCCTTTACAAGATAACTATCATTCTAATTCTAGAAGATATATACAATATCTTTTCTATAATTATCCTTTACAAAGTTATAAACCGTACTAACTTCTTCTTCAACTGTACTAACTGACTTTGTACTGTCAGTTTGTCTTCAAACTCATCAGCAGTACTAACTTTTATACTGAACCGTACTAACTGCTTAAAGCTTAATTCCTAACAATCCTCCCCTAAACTTATGATTTCTCCAAATCACTAAGTTTCTTCACATTAAGCTTTATCTTCTTTATGAGGGGGATTCTTCAAAAACACTATCAAGCAATCCTCTTAGATCTAGCTTTCACTTCTTGCTCAAGGTTAAATATCTTAGTTACTAACATATCAGCCATCTCAGATTCTTCATTAGCCTTGAGCATTACAGATACCATAGTTGTTAAAACAACTGGTCTGAGTGGATAATCTTTTTCAACCAGCATATAAATCTATATTCCGTCCTTGGTAGACACTCTGTGCACTCCACAAGATTCAAATAATCTCCAAGTGACATCCTTGACTTGTGCTTGAAATCTCCACATTGATTCTCCACCATCTGGTTCATAAATCCTCTTCAGCTGCACCCATAACTCTTTATCTTTGTCTTCAATAGGGTCTTGAACTTTGAACTTCTCTTTTACTAAGCTCCACAGCTGATTAAGATCTTCTCTATCAAAACCTTTGAGTAAATCTTCAAACAACCTATACCTTTCAGTAATACCACCAAGTTTCATTATCTTCCATCCCTTCATTCTTCCATCTGTGAAAACTTCCCAGTTAATAATAGGATGTTTTACTTGTAATGGTTTGATGTTTGTAGATTCTGGAACTATCACTATCATACTCTTAATCTGTTCATCAGTCAATCCTTCTTCTCCAGATTTTGACTTCTTTGTAACATCAGATTCTAGAACTTCTGGTTCTCTTTTCTTTCTCTTTGTAGCATCCTTATTGTCTGAAGTATTCAATCTTGAATATGTCTCATAGAAAGCCTTTTCTATCTCAGCATCTGTCTTTCCAATGAAATCACTCATCTTGCAATTTGCTTGGTTCTTCAAATAATGCTTCATAAAATTGACTTGTTCTTTCTTGGTAGGCATCTTTGTCTTTTAACCATGCTTTTGCCTATCTCTAATTCTCTGCATTAAGTCATTCCAAGTAACTTCTTTATTCTTTGACAAGATGAATTCTTTAAGTTTCTTTGACTTTTCTTCTTCACTGAGATCTTCATCTCTAAGAATCATCATTGCTTAAGCTCTTACAATAAAATCATAATCTAACAGATATTGTAATTTTTCATTGAAGACTTCTTGATCAACATCTTCAGATCTTGTTTTCTCCATGAATTCAGCTATGTTTCTTACATCATCTGCAGCCAATTTCCTTGCTAATTCTGCATCTTGAGCTATCTGAGCTTGTTCATCAGCTAAATCCTGTTCTAGTAGCTTTCTTACTACCTCTGCATCAAAGTCTATTTGTTCTTGAGTTTTTGGCTTTAACTTCTTGATCTTTTCAGCTTCTTGTTCAGCTTCTTCTGGTGTCATTGGCTTCTTTCCTTTGTCAGTTCTTTTTCTTTGATATTCTTCCTCATTAGTACCTGAATATGAACTAATCGTAGGAACTGTTTCAAACTCTGTATCAGCAGTATGAACTGCTTCTTGACTTATGTCACCAGTCTGAACTGTTTCTTTCTCAGCTTCATGAGTCTGTTCCTTTACTTCCATATCTGCAACATTAGTATCAATTGGTTCACTTGTTCCTTGTTCATGCCTCCCCTGAGCTTCAGCTTCATCACTCTTGCCTTTATCTGTTTTCCTCCCCTTTTTGGAAGAATCACCATCATTACCATCTGTATCATCTGAGGTGTCTGTATCATCTCTATCAGAAGAATACAATACTACCTTTGCCCTTTTCTTCTTTAATTGTTCATCCAGCTTCTTCACTCTTATGGTCAATCTGGTGTAGACCTTATCAAAGTTCTCCTTGTGGGCTTTGAGCTCCTCCTTGGTAGTTTTAAGCTCCTCCTCCAAAGTTTCAACTTTATTAACTAACTTGGTACATAATCCCATCAATTCATTTTGTGAAGAGCTTACCTCATCACTTCTAGCTGTGTGACCTGCTAGGAGAGGTGAATCATGGGGCAAGGATCCGGTAGCCACTCTAGTTAGACTAGGTGTCCTTCTCCTATAAGTTGTGTGAATTGGGGGTGGTTGAATTCTTTCAGAAGCTGTAGTCGATGTGTGATGGGGATCAGTTGGTTGTACTGAACCTTCACCCACTTCAGTTTGAAGCATGTCAGGAAACAATGGGACTACTACTCCATTAAAAAGCCTACTAGCCATAGCCATGTTTTGAAAAACTTTTGATTAAAGGCTAGGAGTAGCAAAAGTTTCAGTTGGTTTTGTAAGCAAATTCTTCTTTTTATTCAAAAGAGTTTGAACAAATCTTGGGTACATTAGAAACTTTTTTTTTGCTGTGAACATTTGATGCCATACTCTCAAAAATAAATTTTGAAAAATTAAAGACCTTATTTGTTGACAGACAAATAAGAGCAATAGCAATATTGCTACTGAATTGCTTCCATGCTGTCTTTTTGGGACTTAAGCAGTGTAGGAGAGTATGTATCAAAAATCTCCATTGTGGGGAGAAACATCCTTTTTGAAAAGTGAGTTTTTGACTAGATATGTCATACCCCATTCTGGCAAGTTCTTGAAAAATTTCAGTGTTTAGCATAGTGATGATACCATTTGAGTCTTGCATCTTAAGATGTCTCCTAAGTGCAGATTCGGTAACAACAAAGTTAATGCCATCCACTGTGGAGTGAATTTCTAAGTCTCCATTTTCACTAGTCAAGACAGTAGAATTCTGCCAGAACTGTGTGATGTGAGAGACATAAAGAGTAGGAGAGACGGTTAAAGCATACCTGATATGAGAGTTGTTGAGGAAGTCCACAATCTCATGAAATCGAGGTCCATCTCCCTCCTCTGTTTTCCTTAGAAAAGCAACCTGGTTGTGAGTCTTTACGAAAACCAATTCAGCCATTTTCAATGATTCCTTTGTGAATGAGAAGATTAAAAAGTTGATCGAATGAGGTTAATTGAAGGATTTTGTAGATACTGTTAGGGTTTAGCGAATTTTGCGTATGAGATAAATTATCTTTGGAAATAGAATAAATAAATTTATGGTAAAAAGATAATTATCTTCAAGAAAAATCCCTATAAGTACTCTAAGAATAATGATTTTACCCCAACGGCTATAAAATTTATTACTGACAGATTTTTACAACGGCTAGTTGAGCCGTACTAAGTTTGCACGAACCGTACAAACTGCTGATAAAAATTTGTTGAGCCGTATAAACTTATAAAAAGGATTAAAACATCATTGCTCAAACATAGTTTTTAGCAAATTATCAGCTAACAACGGATTTGATTTGTCTTTACCAATAGCCGTTTGCTTTGGACTAGCCAACTCTTCACTGTGAGATATGGTGAGTTGATAACCATACAATTTTTGGTAAATTGTCAACCATTAACGGATTTGAGAAGTCTTTACCAGAAACCGTTTGCTCTGGACTAGTTGGTTCTTATGTGGGTTAGACATGGTGAACCAATAACCATTTGTTGTGTGCACAGATAACACACTAAGCTCCAAATCACCATTTAGTCCAAAACATCAAGCATTTGTAATTCCTTGGTGCTTTTCCTCCAATCCTGCAATTGTTAGTCCAAAAACAAAGAAACAAGATACAAGCATATGACTAACATTGCACATAACAAGAAAAACTAATTTCCTTGTGGCACCCAAGCCATAACAGACTTAGGCTTGCCTCTAGCATCAACATGTTGGAGTACCATTAGATTGAAGTGGTCTCCAAACCCATGATGCAGTTGCATTAATACCATTACCCATATTTCCCTTAGCAGTGTTTTTAAAACTTCCATTGTTAACTGCTTGCCTAGCAGTATGAGCTGCTGGGTTTGCAATTGCAACTTTAGGTTTCCAAACTTGTTTATTAATCACTGCCTTGTGTTGAAATGATCTTCTAACAGTTGTGGGTGCTGATTTGGAAAGAGTTTTTGCACCTTGAACTGTTTGTCTAGGGTAAAAAGGTCTATTTGGTTTGACAGTATTAACTGCTGATGTAGCAGTATTAACTGTTTGTCTAACAGTATTAACTGTTCTTAGTCTAGACCTTAACAGAACTGATCTAGGTATCATACTAGCATTTGTAGGGTGAGTGGGACGTCTTACTGAGTTCATCCTAGGAGTTGAATACCTAGTTACCCTGTTGTTGTAATAAAATGCAAGATATTCAAAGCTACCACATGTGAAACAAGCTTTCCTATAACAGACAAAATCATCACCTAGTTGGTGAGATTTGAGGCCATTCCAATTCCTTTGGTTACCTCTTGGCTTGTTTGTGGTTCTATACATTTCTGCATACCTAACTGTTGGTCTAAAAGGTTTTGCATTTGCTCTAGGCCTAACAGTCTCAGGTTTGACCACTTTAGGAACTTTTGGTTCCTCCACTTTAACACTAACAGGCTTAACCACAGCCTGATCATCCTCATCATCAGAAGTCTATTCCTCTATGGTTGGAGCATCTGAGTCCTTAGCTGAGGACACCTTATCCTCATAAAGTGAGGCATCACTTGCACTCTCATACACAGGTTTATCAACTACATTCTCTTTAGGTTGAGGACCATACTTAAGCTCAGGTAGTTGAAATTCAGGAAGTCCTGTGTGTTCTAGGTCTATGCCTGGGGGTGTTGGAATTCCTCTATAGGGAGGTGGAACTGACTTATAACCTAGGCCTGACTTAGCTTTATTGAGGATTTGACACTCAACTATCTTACTAACACCCTTAGATGCAAACTCTAATGTGTCTACACTCATCTGAATGTTTTCCTTTGCCTGCTTTATCTTTTCCAATTCATTTTTCAACACACTAATTTTGGCATCCCTAAACATTATATCTCTCTTGAGTATAGCTACAGTATCACTAAAAGTAGACTCATTTTCCTTATAGTGAACTATCTGTTCTTCTAATACAGCCAAACCTCTCTTATGATTTGCTAAATTAAAAGCAGTCTGGTTTAGCTCTATTCTCTGATTATCATACTGTTTTCTAAGTGTTTCTAATTCTTTTAATGCATCACATGATTTAGAACATTTAGAAACTTGTACCTCAGAGTCTGAGAAAGCCATAAGTGCCATCTCTGTTGATGCTTCTGCTTCCTCCTCTGCAATGTAGCTCCAATCAAACCCTAAGCCATCAATGGCAACCATAGCCTTTGATTTGCTTCCAAATCCTCTACTCTTGCCATCCTGTTGTCTTGGCATTCTGCACTCCCTTGAATAATGACCTTTCTTGTGGCAATTGAAACACTCAATCTTTGACTTATCATACCCAGCAACATCATTGCTGTTTATGATTATCTTCTTGCCAGTCTTCTTCAAGAATCTTTTAGCTCTCAAGCTGAGAAGAGAGAGCTGCCACTTGATATCCATCTCTTCAATGTCATCTTCATCAATCTCTTGAAGATCTCCATGAGTCAACATAGTACCATTGTGCTGTGTAGTAAGGAAAGCACAATAAGTGTCTTCAGTCAAAAGTCCATTAGTACTGCTAACAGTACCACTGTTAGAGTTAGCAGTACCAACTGCTCCAGCAACTTGAACTTCTTCATCTGGATTAGTGGTACTGGGAGTTGACACAGAGGCCAAATTTCCAGAACTTGAGCTTGAACTTGATCCATCAGATTTTTTCACTTCATGTTCTACTATCTTGAAGTTGCTATAGAGATCCATCAGACTCATAGAATCAATGTCTGGCTTATTCTTCCATACAACCACATGCATGGCCCATTCTGATGGTAGACTCCTTAGGAATTTTGAGTTGAGATCTTCCTGAGGAATCTCAATTCCTAGTACAGCAAGTTGACTCACTAGCTTTTGAAGCCTATTATACGTATGATCTAGTGATTCATTGCTTGTTGTTGTGATGTTCTTAAACTGTTGCGTGAGAAGGGTCTTCTGGGTTTTCTTGGTGGCTTCATTCCCACCATACCTTGCAGCAATAGCTTCAAAAAGAGTTTTAGCACACTTGTATTTACTGAAGTTCAGTAATTGATCATTGGGGATTGTCATCAGTAGCATGCTCCTTGCTTTAACATCATTCTTATGCTGAGCCTTCTCTTCAGTAGTCACTGGCTTAGTCTGCACTGTTGTCTCAGTCTTACCTTCAACTGTAGTGGAAGTAGATGGAGGTTTGAATGAGGTCCCATCTTCTATGATCTCCCAAAGTGCATAATCCTGCACTTGAAAGAATTGTTCAACTCTTAGTCTCCACATATCGAACTCATTGGGTTTAAGCATTGGTAGCTTAGCAGCAATGTTGGTTTGACTTGTAGTTGTCTCCATGTCCATCTTCTTCTTAAACAAATTCGCTTGGATCTTCTAAAACAAAGTATCAGTAACCTGTCTCTGATACCACTTGACCGGATCTACACACACTCCTTGTGTTAGATAGATACTTTGAATGATGCTTAGTCTAGCACGCGGAATTTACTAGCTTGCACTTAGAAGATTTGTTTGTTGTGTTTTGTATGAATTAAATGTAATAGTGAATATATGAACAAGAGAAAATATACTTCAACGATTCAATATTATTAATTCAATAATACGAGTGATCTCCTATCACTAGGGTTTTACAACCTTGAATCTTAAACAATACGTATATATTCTTAATTCTCTAATCCTATATAACCTTAAACCTAGGCAATCCTTTTATAGACTAAGGATTCCTTTACAAGATAACTATCATTCTAATTCTAGAAGATATATACAAAATCTTTTCTATAATTATCCTTTACAAAGTTATAAACCGTACTAACTTCTTCTTCAACTGTACTAACTGACTTTGTACTGTTAGTTTGTCTTCAAACTCATCAGCAATACTAACTTTTATACTGAACCGTACTAACTTCTTAAAGCTTAATCCCTAACAATACTGGTCTGATGATTTTGGTATTAATACTGCTACTGTTTTCAACGTTAATTCTGGTGGTTGGTAATTAAGTCTGTTCACCAGACTTAATTAAGTCTGCTCTCACATCGTTAAGTCTGCTCTCAGTGGTTAATTCTGGTCAGTAGTGGTTAAGTCTGCTCTTGGAATATGTTATTACTGCTCTCGGTGTTTGTTAATACTGTTGCTGGAACAGTTTTTGGATCGCAATTTATTCTTTATTTTTATGGCTCGTTTTGGGGATTATTTGATGAAGACAATTGCATATTTCTTATTTGATGTTGTAGTTGAGTTCCACAGGTGCGCGTTCTTATGTTTTTGTGTTATTGCGGTGACAAAGACTTGATGAATCTAGCAAAGTGTGTGATCTATTATTTAGGGTGCTTAATGCTCACATTTGCTATCACTTTAAGGAGTTACATTGTAGTACTCAGTGTCTCATATAGTTGAGGATTTATCAAGAGGTCCTGGTAGCCTACTTCTAGGGATAAGTTTGGAGTCACGTGGATAGTGCAAGATATAAGACGCAAGTTTGGGAAATTCAACTTCTTCATCAAGTTCGTTATAATCGGTTTTCTTCATCAAGTGATCATTTCATAAAGCCTACAGAGTTCGTGATTCAAGAGATGGTTATTGGTTTCAGGGGAAGCGTGTTTAACCATCTACATGCACCACTTAAGGGGAAGTATTTTGATTCAAATTGCATGGAAGACCCATATTCGATGATTACAAAAAGGGGAAGATTACTGATTGATTTGCAGCTTATTATATGTGGTGACATGTTCAAAAAGACCTCAAGGAAGCTTTGAAGAGATAGTTTTGTAATATCAAATAGGGGAAGATTGTTGGGAAATATAATTTGATGATTACAAAACTATAGGGACTAAATGTAACAATTAGATAGCTTCTTGTGGAAGATAGGTTTTCAATGTAAACCCTATTTATAAAGGGTATTGGGCGGCAGTATAGAATATAGAAAAAATGTAGATCTCTAATGAGAGTCGATTAGCAAACGTGTGATTGTACACGTTTGTAGCAGTTAGCTTATTGTAGTAGTTTTATTTATATTCAATAAAATGGCGCCGTTTGTTAAATAAATTCAACCTTGTTAAACATCATTGATCGTTCATAATTCCACTGTGCATATCAATGGTGTTTGTAAAACACATCCTAGATGGGGTTAAAGATTCTTCAACACATAAAAACCTAGGAAGCATAAAAGAAAGGGCACTGAGATACGTCAGTCTAGTGCACCTGCAGACATTGTTGCATATGAGGTTGTCCATAAGGAGAGGGGTGACAGTTTGGTGAGGGCTACCACTACTGCTTCTAGCTTAGAAGCAGAGCGGGACAGTGGTAACATAAATAAGACCCAATCCAAGGCAACATCTAATGAATCTAGTTCCCGAGGAACTAATTCAGGTGATGGTCTCAGGTGCCAAGAAACTGTGAGGGATACAATTGCTCAAACTAGGTTTGAGAATGTATTAAAACAATCCAATGATTTACCACTCGGAAGAGGTAACACACTTCGAAGTGATGAGGATGGTATTAAACTTAATGAATTGATGGCTTTATGTACCAGTTTACAAAAGGAGGTTCTTGACTTGAAGAAGACTACTTCCTCTCAACAAAATGAAATCAAAAATTTAAAGAAGAGAGTCAAGAAACTTGAAAAGAATAAGAGGTCAAGAACTCATGGACTTAAAAGATTATACAAAGTTGGTGCTACAAGTAAGGTAGAATCCTCTGATGATGAACGGAGTTTGGGTGAGGATGCATCAAACAGGGGAGGATTATGGATGAGGAGATGTTGGATGAAGGAACATAAAATGTTGATGAAGGTGTTGAAAATGTTTTTGAATAAGTAGTTGAGGTCATTGAAACTGCTAAGTTAATGGTTGATGCTGCTCAAGTTAGTACTGCTTGTGAAAAAGTTAGTACTGCTGGTGTAGAAGTTAGTACTACTAGTGCTGCAACAACTGTTTGTGTTGCTACAACAACTACTGATGATATTACTATGGCTCAAGCACTTGAAGTTTTAAAGAGCACAAGACCCAAGGAGAAAGGGGTTGTTTTCAAAGAGCCAAATACAACAACAATATCTTCACAACAACCACAGGGAAAAGGAAAAGGCATATTGATAGAACCTGTGAAGAAGAAAGATCAAATCAGGCTTGATGAATAAGCTGCTATTAAGTTACAAGCTGAATTTGATGAGGAAGAAAAGAGACTTGCAAGAGAGAGAGCTCAAAAAGAAGAAGTCAATATTGCCTTAATTAAAACATGGGATGATGTACATGCAAAAATTGATATTGATTATCAAAAGGTTGAACAACTGCAAGCAAAAGAACAAGAAGAGTTTACTGATGCTGAAAAGGCTAAATTATTTGTTGAAATCATAGAGACAAGGAGAAGGCACTTTGCAGCTAAGAGAGCAGAAGAAAAGATAAATAAACCACCAATAATAGCTCAACACAGAAAGATAATGTGTACTTACCTAAAGAACATGGAAGGGTACAAGCTCAATGCTTTGAAAAACAAGAGTTTTGAATATATCCAAGTGATGTTTGTCAGAGCATTTAAAAGGGTAAACACATTTGTTGATCAAGAAACAGAGTTGGTGGAAGGCAAAGAAAAGAGAGCAGGAGCAGAGCTGATACATGAGACCACAAAGAAGTAAAAGGTGAATGATGACAAAGAAATAGCAGAGCTTAAACAGCTGATGGTAATCATTCCTGATGATGATGAAGTAACAATTGATGCTATTCCTTTGGCTTCTAAGCCTCCAAAGATTGTTGACTGGAACATATATAAAGAAGGAAAGAAAATGCACTGGAAGATCATAAGAGCTGATGGAAGTTCTCAGATGTATACCATTTTCAGTCAGATGCTAAAAAGTTTTGACAGAGAAGATTTAGAAGATCTGTGGAAGTTGGTCAAAGCTAAGTATGGGTCAGCAAGGCCAGTGGATGACTATGATTATGTGTTATGGGGTGATCTGAAAACTATGTTTGAACCACATGTAGAGGATGCAATATGGAAGGCTCAGCATGGATATAAAGTATTGAGCTGGAAGCTATATGACTCCTATGGAGTTCATTCCTTGATGATGCAGTCTATGCAGATCTACATGTTTGTGGAGAAGACATATCCCCTTACATTAGCCACAGTTGATATGAGGATGAAGAAGAAGCTTCAAGTGGAATGTTTCACTGAAATGACCTATCAACTTATTAAGAAAATGGAGAAACAACTTAAGAAGAAATAAAGTGTTTGGAAGCATCCTCCTGGTGTTTATTAAGCTTTGAATGAAGAAACTTGATGATTTTGAAGAAGAATATCAATTTTAGGGGAGGATTGTTGGGATTAAAAGCCTTGTTAATGTTGTTTGATTAGTGGTGCTCTTATTGGTGTTACTGCTGCTCAATGGATTTAATGCTGCTCATGAACTTCAATGAATATATTCTAAGTATGTTAAGACTGCTAGTACAAAGTTAAGACTGCTCTTACAAAGTTAGTGCTGCTGAAGAACTTCAATGAATATACGCCAAGTGTGTTAATGCTGCTTAGTCAAAGTTAAGACTACTAGTACAAAAAGTTATTATTGATGGTGCAAAGTTACAACTGTTAGTGTAAGTTAGTACTGTTAGACGTTTTGGTTAGTACTGCTTATTAGATATGTATTAGATAAGTATAAAAAAGATTTGATATACTTAGGAAAGTATTGTAAGCCGACTAGGACTCCTTGGTGTATAAAAGGAGGTCCTATGGCATAGAGTTAGATGCACCACACCGTAGAAAAAGCTTAGCTTCAAGGTTTTGTAACCCTAATACTTTAAGAGTATTCGTATTATTCTTAATAATATTAGAGCTTGATTGTTTGTTTGTTGAATTAAAAGTTCATCATTTTACTGTTTCATTAAACAATTTCTCTTAATATTAAATATTAGATTCCACATAATATTTAATACATTCGTACACAGTTTCTACTATATTTGTTTTAGATTTATCTAATATAACTAAACCTTAAACAAGCTTAAGGAATTCGATCTAAGTTCAACCAGGACTCGATCAACAAAGGAGTGTTGGTTTAGATAATGACAACCTTAGGTGGTATAGTAAGCGGTATAATTATGTACTCCCTCCGTCCCAAAATTATTGTCACCCGACAAAAAACATATTATTTTAGAAAAATGTCACTATCACTGCTTTCTCTCTCTTACTTTTTTGCCAAATGACAAGTTTACCCTTAACCAATTAATTACCACTTCTTTAAAGTTTGCAATATTAATTTCAACCAAGTGTAATATAGTAAACTTTAACAAACTCCACTATCTATTCACTTTCTATTTTGGGTATGTGACAATAATTTTGAGACGTCCGAAAAAGAAATAAGTGACAATAAAATTGGGACGGAGGGAGTAATTGATTTATATATTACTAACTAACCATGAATTACTATAACCGGATAACAATTCTTAAGAAAGTTGATAGAAATTTGGGATACACAACTAATACTTGGTTCCGATTGTATTAATCAGTTTCTTATTACAAACGATTGTAGTAAAAATAATATTGGGCATGTTTGTCACGAGAGATTATAAAAGATTATGGAGGATTAAGATTATTTTTTTAGAAAATAAGCTTTGGTCAAAAAATAATCTTTGTTTGGCAAACTAAGATTGTGAAGTATTTTAGAAAAATAAGTTCCCAAAGAATAAGTTCTTAAAACCAGCTTTTAAAAGATTATGGAGATTACTTTTCACAAATTAACTTATTTTAATCTTTTTCAGCAATAACACTCACTCGCACCACTGCAAAAAAATAACCTACAATTTTAGGATATGTTTGGCATGCAAGATTTTTGAGAGATTATGCTTATTTTTTAAAAAAATAAGCTACTTAAAAAATAATCTTTGTTTGACAGACATAACTTACTATTGCCGGAATGACTGATTTTAGCAAAACACCTATGCTCGTGGCATATAAAAAACGTTCGACAAACATATACTTTAAAAAACTAATGTACTCCTAGTTACCAATCTTTGGAGGGAACGAAATTTTAAACACGACCTTTTGAATTTTGGTCTTGTATTTTAAACGGAGATAGTCATGTATTCAAGCGAGTGAGTCAAATCACTTAGCAAGTTTTTTCAAGTTGAAAATACCATATAATCCCTTTAATTGTTCACGATGAACAACAAAATTCGGATAAATTTTGGCCAAAAGAATTACCTATAATACAAGGTTGTTCGGTTCAAATATGCATAGAACTAAAGGGCACATCGATCACTAAACCATGTAGGCGTATAGCGTTAATTGATTACGTATGTTTGAGTTCTTAACGTTATAAAATTTTATTTAATTCTTCTATCTACGTTAAAGAAGATGAATTTTTTAATATAACTAACTTGTTGCCCCCTTACATAATATCGCATGGAAGAAAGTTCACATGAACGCCATAATATTATTAATGGTACGGTTGAGACAAGTACAACTCGTACACTTTTGAGGATAAGTTATTTTACATAATAAAAAGATTAACAACTTAAGCATACAGTCGGAGTGGGCCACATATCACATTTTTTGGTACCAGTATACACCTTCGTGCTTGCTACCTTCATCTGGCTCGATGTAGATGCATTCCTTTGCCTCTCTCCACATTGCTTTAAAGATTGGAGTCCTATCGATCTTATAAAACTCACCCAAAACCGGCTTGATTGCATCCCTTGCCTCCTTTGCATGATAATGTGGAATGTACGAGATCAAATGATGCAAGACGTGAGTGTGTGTAACGTCATGGAATACTCTATTCAAGAATCCAAAGTCCCTATCAATTGTCGATAAAGCCCCTCTAATCCAGTTCCATTCAGTTGAATCATAATGAGGTAACGAGAGATGGGTGTGGTGCAAATACGTAATTATAACGAAAAAGACATGTACGCCTAACGCGGGAATTAGGTACATGGATGTTACCCAAGCAAATCCTTTTGCCGCTACAAGAAGCTTAATTGCGTAAAAAACGCCAAGAAGACCAAGATCAGATACTAGAACCTGAATTCGTTCACGATCAGTAAAAATTGGACTTAGTGGATCAAAGTGGTTGGCGAACCTTCCGTATTTCTTGCCGGAAATATTAGTTAACAGGTACAATGGAAATCCAAGGGTAAACCGAAATACCAAAGTGAAAACTCGACCAGGTGGGTTGTTAAGAATCTTTGAGTACCACCTCACCTTAGACTTGCGTTTAGGAATGTAAACTTCATCGTTATCAATTGAATTTGTGTTGGCGTGGTGATTTCGGTGGCTGTATTTCCAAGAGAAATACGGTGTAAAGAGAAAAGAATGAAGGACGAATCCGACAGTGTCATCAACCCACTGATACTCACTAAAGGCATGGTGTCCACATTCATGACCAATGACCCATAAGCCAGTAAGGATACTAGCTTGGCAAAACCAGTAAACTGGCCATGCTATATAAGCTAAAGGAGATGGAAGAGAAGGTATATATGTGTTGGCAAGAAAGTAGAAGACATAGGCAACAATGAGATCATGGACAACATAGTAAGATGAACGGATGACAGATCGCTCAAAGCAATGGGCAGGGATTGCTTTCTTTAGATCACTTAAAGTGAACGGGGGATCAACAGGGACACGTTCAAGGATATTTTTTCCCTCAGATGTCTCTGACATCCGACCACCTGCACCCATATTGTTGAAAGCTTATGATCCTGCAAATATAACAAATGTAATAAGATATATGTATTCGAATTAGAGAGCGAATTTATAATTTTTGAGCTTAAAGCTTAGAGAAGAAAGAAAGACCTCAGAGAGTATTGATGTTTGAGTTCTCTTCTGGTGCTGACTGTCTTTGGTTCTCTTCATGCTACTTATTTATACTCAAGAGTTGCCGCCAATGTTGGTTCACTTTATGCAATTGCTGACTATTTTAATCGCCAACAACCAAATTATTCAATTTTGCTACAATCTTGGACTATTATCAACTACCACGTATTCTTATTAAAATAATAGGATAAATTTTCTATAATTGGTTTCTAAGATAGACCAAGTGTAACGTTATTTCTATCACACTGGAAAAGTATCAATATTAAGTCAGTTCGTATAAAAAATCAAACCATCCTCATTTTGGGTTCTCATTATTCACAATTTTATCTAAGATTTTCATAGAAAGACTGAGCGTAAAAGTTTTTAACTCACTAATCTTTTTATCATGTAATAACATGGAACTTAACGTTCGATACATTGTTGCTGACAAGGGTAGGGGTTAAACCCATTACGAATTATTACATGCGATAACCTAACCTTAATAGACCCTAACCCCACATCAAGCTTGGACCATATCAATCATCTAATACGAATGAGCCACTTCTAGTGACGCATAATAAGATTTTTAATCTGTTGGTATATCAAAAAATTTAATTAATTATAAACATGGCTGTAGCGTTTTAGGCTTGTAGCTATTATGGGTGAAAATAAATTCTTTTGTTTGTAACAGAAAAAGTAATTACAAATTATTAATTGCTTTGTAAACTCGAGTGGGAGATAGTCTAACAAAATTTATTTTCAAATTTGTTTGAAACTGGTAAATAACTGACTAGCTTGCGGTATTTATTCTGCCCGCAGTCTATATTATAATTCGAATGCAACAAAGTTATTACAAATACTGAGCTTGGCCTCGCCCATTTGATCCATCCTCACGGGACAATACTGCTGAGAAATTAAGTTTAACTTTTACCCTTCCTAATAACTTACAACAGATTAATGATTTATGTCATAAAAAAATCCTTGGCTCATGACTCATCAGTAACGATAATATTATTAGTGACGAAAGATATTAGTTACTAATAACATGTGCGTAGCTAAAGCATTTAGTGACCAAATATGTGGCGGTAACTTTTTGTTACTATTGGTCGTCAATTATTAAAATTAATGACATATGGTGAAAATTAGTACTCCCTCCGTCTCAAAATAAGTGTCCAGTTTGACTTTTCAGAGTCAAACTGGTTCAACTTTAACCTTGCATATTTTTTGTGTGTTATATAATACTTGACGAAAAATTATACCAATAAAAAAATACACTTAAAACTCAATCCATTCATATATTTTGCATTAAGTATTATATAACATCCGCAAAAATAGATAAGGTCAAAACTGAATCAATTTGACTCTGAAAAATCAAACTGGACACTTATTTTTGGACGGATGTAGTATATATTATAATGGTCGCTGATTGGTTAAAGTGCAGCACCTCAACATCCATTAGTGACAAAATCCATCACGTAAGAAATGTGGGAACCAAAAAGTTTTCACAGGTTATGATTTCTGAAGGGCAAAATGTTGTCACTGAAAATTAAGAATTGGAGACTAAAGAACGTGTCACTACAAAATCTGAATGGTGCAAATCTTTAAGTCCCCACAAAACTTGAAATGTTAATCACACGAACTAACTGGACAACTTGTATAAAATTAGTTTAGACATTGATCACAATATCATCTTTTAACAGAATATTAAAGGATATATAAAGATTATAATTTCAAAAGCTTAAAAAAGATCGACTTTCATACAACTAGACACTAGCCCCTAATAACGGACAATTATATTTGCCTTTTCTCTATATCGAACCCTAGCAAAAATTCCATTATTAATTATTTATCTCTAACTTTCCAACTCGATGATGATTATTTTAGTGGTCATTAACTTTATGAATGGAAAACTACTTAATGGCAATTATTTTCTCGTCTCTAACCTTTTAAGTAGTGAACACTAATTTCTTTGATCACTAATCTTTTGAATTCATTAACTTTTCAAATCATGAAAACTACACAATGACTAACATTTTTTTCTCTAACCATCTGAGTTGAAAACCACTTAAAAGACCACTGTTCTTTTGGTCTATAGCATTCAAGCTAGTGACGATCATTTTTATAGTCACTAGACTTTCCACTCATGAAAACTGCTCAATGACAAATATTCTATTGGTCTCTAATCTAGAAACTTAGTTACCACTCCTTTTGTAGTCACTAGACTTTTGAACTTACTAACTTTCCTCTTTATGAATGTTTAATGACCATAGCTTTTTCCTCTCTTTAACTAACAACTCAGTGATCGTTGTTTTTGTGTTCACTAATTTGTCATTAGTGACTACTATTTTGTGACTGTTACTAATTTGAATCAATGAAGAGAACATAATGACGAATTTTTGAAGTAGAACTTAGTGACGATTTATTTAACTATGACTGAATGATGATGCTAGTGACCAGACGAAAGTGGTTACTAGAGGGACTTTTTTTAGTAGTGTGAGTAGTTCGTAGTTACCTGAAGAACCAATGCACATACCTTCAATATGTCAATTAAGAAGGACGTCTGTTCACTAAGAAACAAAATCTTGGTTGTTTCTTCGAAACAAATTTCTGGTAGTTCGTAAGCCCACTATTGATTGTTATGAATGATTAAACAATATAAAAGGTAAGTAATTTATAATACATTTCAAATAAAAGAATATAAAAGAGAAAACTCTTGTTGATTCAAATTGCATTAATTAAAGGCAGGGAAACATTTTTTAGAAGTCTTTTTGACAACTTTATTTTCAAAGGTTTTAGGCTTTAGGTGGTCTACCACGCTCTAAAGTAGGATAGGTGTAAGATCCACAGGAGAGATCGTAAGAACATTAGCGATCCCAATCTTGCTACTATGAAATCTACTATTTTGTTATTAGTACCTCCGTTCAAAAATAAATGTCCAGTTTGACTTTTCAAAGTAAAATTGTTTCAACCTTACTTATTTTTGTGAGTGTTATATAATATTTGATGCAAAATATATAAATACATTGGATTTTAAGTGTATTTTTCGTTGGTATAATTTTTCATCAAGTATTATATAACACAAAAAAATATATTTAAGGTTAAAGTTGAACCAATTTGACTCTGAAAAATTAAACTGGACACTTATTTTAAAACAGAAGCAGTAGAAAAACTTTTATTTTTACTCTGAAATATATTTAAGGTTAAAGTAAATGAAATGGAAGCAAGAAATGAAAGTAAATGAAATGGATGTTATGAAAATAATTGTGTTCTTAAGTTTGGAGTGAAAGAAAGGTAAAGTAAAGAAATGTTGTCACTTTTTATATTTTTACTATAATACCCTTGTACACATACAATAAATACAAACTGGTGAGGGGCATTTTTGTCACAAATATTATTTAATAATGGGACCCACTCACTTTACTTCACTTGCAGCCTAATTATGGGCTGAAAGTTTGACAAGGAAAAAACAAAGGACTTTACTTCATTTTACTTCCCTTTACTTGCATTTACTTCCTTCCCAAATTTTGAGAACATAATTTTTTTTCATTTACTTCCATTTACTTCCTTCAAAAATCTTGAGAACATAGTGTTAAAGCTTAAAAAATTAGTGTCACACGTTTCATACTTTGACCCACTAGCATCATCCACTACCCACATCCATATCTTCTTTTTTTTATTCTTTTTCAACAGCAATCTCATTGAAAATCTCTAACAAAATGCTAGAGAAAAAAGAATACTACAAGAAGTTTAAACAAGTTTTTGGATCACGGCCCATACAATCCAAATCGGTTTAAAATTCTAATTTCTAAGAAGAATCCACAAGAAAAACCTTTGATTTCCTTAAGTAGGGGAAAGCAAATTTGATTGTTATATCACCGTATACTCTATAAGATGGTTTGAATTGAACAAAATCAAAACAACATTGGAAGGAGTTAGAGCATCTCCAACAGAAAAAAACAAAAACCATCAAAAACCAGCCACGTCACTGCCACATCAGATTTCTTAAAAACCTCATTTTTTACTCCAACAATATCCCTTTTAAAACCCCATTATTTTAATATATTTATATATATAAATATAGGTATATATATATTTGTGTGAGAGTGAATGTTTTATGGGGCCCACTTTCTTTGGTTTGTGTTGGTTTGGATTTTCAAACCATGCTTGTTCAAACCAAGCACTCCAATAGTTTCAAACCAAGTGGTTTGAACCAAGAAAAACATCTCCGTTGGAGATGGTCTTAGGAAGGTGTACTGTATCTCCCCATGTGATTAGATTGACAAAATCAAAACAACATTTGAACGGGTTAGGAAGGTGTACTGTATCTCCCCATGTGATTATATTGACGATGTCTTGTCTTTGGGAATGTCTCTTAGGCTAGTCACAGTCGTGACCTGGGTCATCGGCTGACATGTCAGCTTTCTTTTTCCGGTGATTAGACATGACAAAAGTGTCACAGTCGATGTTTTTTTTTTTTTTTTTTTTTTTTTTTTTTTTTTTTTTTTTTTTTTTTTAATTCAAACATTTAAAATAGAGTAAACTGCAAAATACATCCCTGTGGTTTACAGATTTTGAGATCTTACATCCCTGTCATAAACTATTTGCATGTTACATCATTCGTTAATCAAACGTTTACCAACCTACATCCCCCGTTTACAATGAGGACTAACGGTGCAAATTATTTCCCCGTTATCTCTTAACGAGATAGATAATATTACAACGTTAGCCTTCTTGACTAATGGTATTTGCACCGTTAGTCCTTTTTTTTACGTTATCTCCGTTTTTTGTATGTTTATCCTTTTTTTTTACGTTTTCTCCGTTTTTTGTGTATTTTTATCCGTTTTTTGTACGTTTTATCCGTTATTTAACGTTTTTTGTACGTTTTATTCGTTTTTTAACGTTTTTATCCCTTTCTTTTACGTTTTATCAGTATTTGTACGTTTTTATCCGTTGTTTTGTATGTTTTATCCGTTTTTTATGTTTTTTGGACGTTTTATCCGTTTCTATCCGTTTTTTGTATGTCTTACCGTTTTTTACGTGTTATCTGTTTTTGTACGTTTTTATCCATTTTTTATACGTTTTATCCGTTTTTTGTACGTTTTATCCATTTTGGTACCTTTTAATCAATTTTTTTTTACATTTTATCCTTTTTTTGTTTTACTTTTTTTGTACGTTTTATCCTTTTTTTATACGTTTTATCCGTTTTTATCCATTTTTGTACGTTTTATCCCTCTTTTTTTACGTTTTTTGTATGTTTTATCTGTTTTTGTACGTTTTTATCCGTTTTTTGTACATTTTATCCGTATTTATCCATTTTTGGTACGTTTTACCAATTTCTTTACGTTATTTATCCCTTTTTTTTACGTTTTATCCGTTTTCGTATGTTTTTATCCGTTTCGTCTGTTTTTTGTACGTTTTATCAACTTTTTTTAACGTTTTAACCATTTTTTATACGTTTTTATCTGTAAAAAAATAGATAAAACGTAAAAAAACGAATTAAAAAACAGATAAAACGTACAATAACGAAAAAACAGATAAAAAACGGATAAAATTTAAAAACCGGATAAAACTTAAAAACCATATAAAAAGTTCAAAAAACGGATAAAAACTGATAAAATGTACAAACAACGTAAAAAAATGGATAAAACGTACAAAAAACGGATAAAACGGGTAAAAAACTTTAAAGAATGGATAAAACATACAAAAAACGAATAAAACGTACTAAAACGTAAAAAATGATAAAACGTACAAAAAATGGATAAAACATACAAAAACGGATAATACATAAAAAAAACAGATAAAAAACGGATAAAACGCACAAAAAACGGATAAATCTTTAAAAAAAAAGGTAAAAGATCGGATAAAACGTACAAAAAATGGATAAAAACGTAAAAATGGATAAAACATTAAAAAAAAGGGATAAAAAATTTATAAAACCTACAAAAAACGTAAAAAAGAAATGGATAAAACGTAAAAAAACAGAGAAAAACGTAAAAAACGGATAAAACGTACAAAAAAACGGATGAAAATGTAAAAGGACGGATAAAACGTAAAAAAGGGGATAAAAAACGGATAAATCCGACAAAAAACGTAAAAAACGGGATAAAACGTAAAAAATCGGAGAAAAACGTAAAAAAAAGGGAGAAAACGTACAAAAAACGGAGAAACGTACAAAAAACGGAGAAAATGTAAAAAAATGACTAACGATGCAAATACCATTTGTCTTGAAGGCTAATGGTGTAATATTATCTATCTTGTTAAGAGATAACGGAGAAATAATTTGCACCATTAGTCCTCATTGTAAACGAGGGATATAGGGTGGCAAACGTTTGGCTAACGAATGATGTAACATGCCAATAGTTTCTGACAGGGATGTGAGGTGTCAAAAACTGTAAACCACAGGGATGTATTTTGCAGTTTACTATATATATATATATATATATATATATATATATATATATATATATATATATATATATATATAGCAGTATATATATATATATACGTGTACGTACATGCATGCATTTCCAATACGTGTTGTACATACAATGAGTGTATACCCTTTGGTGTGGAGTCTGCTGGAGCTAAAGTTTCTTGCTCACTTCAAGCTGATCGTAAAGACTTTGCTCAGAAATGTATTGATGCTGCCAAGATTGCGGGTTTCGCTCTTGCAACTTCTGCTCTTGTTGTCTCGGTATGTCCTGATCAGTAGTTCTATTTCAAAGGGCTTAGTGTGTCAAAGGGTATACACTTTTTGTTAAAAATGGCAACAGATATATGGTTTAAAAGTCGGTCGACTTTTAGACCGAATTTGGATTTCGATTATACTCGACCGATATGTTAGGAATATAAATATTTATATGAAAGACTCGGTCACCCCGAGTATCTATTAGCATTAAGTTAGCTCGTAGGCTTATTAGTATTAGTTTAGTTATCGTAATACTAGTTTAGTCATAGTAGTATTTGTGGTATTGGGTCGGGTTTTTACCCACTGTCAGCTCAATCCACAGCCCATGTAGGGCATTTATGTTACTTATATATATAAGCCCTTCCCCACCTATGGGAAGGGTTGGAGCTTCTAATCTAATATTCACTTTTCCTTCACTTTCTCTCTCTAGAACTCCCATCCTCCTTCTCTCTATCTCTCTAAGATTCGGCCTAACCACAAGAATCATGAGTGTGTTATGATACCCTATATCTTACAATTGGTATCAAGAGTTGATTACATAGGTTGTGTATGCTTAATTCGTGGTTATTACTTTCTTGTGTTCTTTTCTTTGGCTCGAATTGAAAAGAAAGAAACAAATTTGTGGTTTGATTCGTACAAGTGTTGTACTCTCGCGTTTAGGATAGTTGTTATAGCTCACTTTGGTTATAGGTTAGCTTATTTCATAAGCTTATTGGATTTTGTGGGCTTATTCGTGGGATAGAAAGGCTATTTCTTGGTTGCGGTTTGAGGTGTTTCTTGGTTGCGGTTTGGTTATAAGAGGGATTTCTTCGCTGCGGTTTGTGTCAAATAGAGAAGTTCTTGGCTGCGTTTTGCTTATTTCCAAAATTGCGTTTTGGTTGTTTACTTGAAAGGGAAAAAGACAAAACTGGGTGAAAATGACGTTTTTTCTGTTGCGGTTTGTCTTCTAGCACTGCGGTTAGACCAAAGATTCTTGCGATTTGACTTCTGGGGTTTGTCTCTAGGTCTCTGCGTTTTGGTTCTGCGGTTTGCCTAGAAGGATTGCGTTTTGGTTCTGCGGTTTGCCTAGAAGTATTGCGTTTTGGTCTTGCGTTTTGACTTTTAATCATTGGGTTTTGCCATTGCGTTTTGATCACTGCGGTTTGTCTCTTGCGGTTTGACTAAAGATCTTGCGGTTTGACCAAAGATCTTGCGTTTTGACTCTTGCGGATTGACTGAAGACTCTGCGTTTTGACCAAAGATCCTTCGTTTTGACTCTTGCGGTTTGGCTTCTTCACGGGTTGACTAAAGTTGACTTTTTACTTCAAAACTTCAAACAGCCATAACTTTTGAACCGTAAATCCGTTTTTAGCGAAATACTTGTCAAAACTACCGGAACAGCCTGTATATTGTGAAGTTCCACCACGAAGTCGTGAAACGAATTTTTCGAGGCCCAAATCCCCTCCGAAATGAAGTTATTAAGGTTTTAAGTTTTCAGACCAAAATTTCACCATAACAACTTGCATCAACCAAACCAAATCACAACTAAACAACATATCATCTAGTATATCAAACGATTATCACTTTTAGCACACAATCACTAATCATTGTACCGATCCTACAGTTATCATAACACATATCAATTATCATTTCTTGGTTTCTTCTTGATTTTGTAAAATCCCGCGAAAGATTCGATTTCTCGGTTTAAATCATAGACTTATAAAATCCCGTGCACGTTGATATCATGTCAAACACTTCGGATTCAGTCATAGCTGAGGTACTCAAATTGTACGACATGGTTGATAAACATAAGACCTCCAACCCTGTACAACAAATAAACGTGTCTGATTCTAATAATGCTAACATATAATCGTCGTGCTCGAATTCTCAAGAGAAAGAGTTTCATCAGCCACTAAAATTTCTTGATAATACAAAGGAAAGTTGCATAGAATGTTTTCGAGTACTTCACTCACATCTCAAGGTTCTCTTTGAACGACCTGGATACTTGGGAGGATACAAACGTGCATTCGCATCACTCTTTGGTCAAGATGTTCAGACTTTCACAGTCAAAATGATACTGTATTTAGATCAACTTGAACAAAAACTTGATAAAGGAGAACTTTCTGAAGGTAGATCCATGGCTGCCTTTTGTGTGATCAACAACCAACTCCAAGTGTTCATTGATTCGCAATTCACTGAGGATTATGATTATGACAGTCAAATGACGAAAAGGTGTTTTGCTAATTACACTGGAATCGAGGTTGACATGTTCAGAGTTACACTACTCCAACTCATGGGTAATGTTAAGGAGTTCATTAATGAAAGGGTGCAGCATCAACAATGCAGGGACACTATGTTTGATAAGCAGGATACAAACGACAGTTCTGGGACTTATACCACACTTGACATGGATACAGATCACAGACTAGAAAATGACCAAGTTCCATCTGCTGAGGTACGTGTCACTAATCAATACAATGTGCCCCCTAATGAACGACTGCATACTGATCAAGTTATGCCCACTTATGACACATATTTGTTGGAAAAGACCGATAGCAATACCATTCCTAATTCAACAAATATGAATCATAAAGGGGGAGAAAGTGATCAGGATAATGCTGAACATGATGATGAGTCAAGTTCTTTGTTTGCGGCTGAGACTTTTAAATTAAATGATGTTGTTGATAAAGAAGTTTTTAATGAACTTTCAAACAAATTTTTACAGCTTGAAAAACATTGTATTTCACTTGAAATCGCAATGCAACAAAAGGAAGAAAGTTTTCAAACTAACCTACATGTAAAGATCCGGAACTCCCTGATTTCCGTGAATTCTTTATGATAAATGATTTGAAAGCTCAGCTAGAAGGCAAAAACTTAACGATCAACAACCTGAAAAAACGTATTGCTGAGATGTGTGATATGTGTAATGAAGTTAAAGCTAAACATGAGAGTGATGTTATTGCAACTAGAAATAGTGAATTGGAACTTAAAGTGGCTGAATTACTTAATGAAAATGAGACTTTGAAATTTCATTGCAAAGAACTGTGTGATTCAATCAAAGAAACGAAAACTAAGACTATAGTTCAGACAACCTCTTTGATTACCAAAAATGATGAATTCAAAGCTCAAATTTAGGAAAAGGGTTTTACAATTGCAGCCTTAAAAAACGAGCTAAGAAAAATAACAAGAAATAGTGTGAACACTAAGCTTGCAAAACCATCAATCTTGGGAAAACCAACTTCACAACCAGTTAGAAACCAATCAGTTGTTAGGCAACCGACTGCGTTTAGATCAGAACGACCAAAATCTTCAAAACAACGGTTTGCCCCCCAAGTTGATGCAAATCAATTTTTGTCAAAACCAGTCACTTCACAATTAAGACCTAATGAAAAGATAGCAGATGCTCGTTCTAAGGCTCAATCTTCTAAGGCTAATGAAAAGGAAGAGAATACTAGTGCTCAGGTTCAATCCCCTAAGACTAGATACATCAACATGCCCGTAGGATCTAAGAGCTTTGCTCAAAAAACTGGTAGGCATACTGCTGTAGGATGTAGGTCCTCTCTCAACAAGTCTTCCATTGTGCATGAGAAACCAAACACTCCTAAGTCTTGCCTTAGGTGGATTCCAACGGGTAGAATTTTTAAGATGGTTGGGCTTAGATGGATATCTAGTAGTAAGTTGTTCACAAACTGCAAAACCAAGGTTGACAGTGAAACCCCAAACGGTCTGGAGGCTGATATCACTAACTCACGTAAATACAAACAAACTCGTCATATTAGTGCAGGTCATCCTAACCAAAGTGCAGGTACATCAGTCATTCCTATCAAGGAAAGACTCAGAGTTTGGTGGACAAAAGGACTGAAATCTCCTAATTTAGGGGTTCAGGAAACTCAACATTGATATACATACGAAAAATGACGTTTGAACACATCAGTTCAAGCCTCGTTCTTCAACGACAATGACGTTTGAACACTGCAGTTCAAGCCCCGTTCCTCAAACAAAAGAAAGGCGTACACTTGAGTGCGCTTTATCTTCAGAAGAAGAGAAATCTTCTTGTTTCTGACTATTCTCATCAACAAGCTTCATACTTGTTCCATGCTCGTTCAGTCATCAAGTAGATCGACGTACATTAGACTGTATTTTTTATTCACTCAATCAAAAATGGCAACCTCAAATGCAATTTTTGAGGGGGAGAAGTGTGAACAGTGGATCAACCTCATATGCACTTGTTCTATCAAAAATGGCAACCTCATATGCAAATTTTTAGGGGTAGAAGTGTGAACAGTGGATCGACGTACATTGGATTGTATGTTCACTCACTTGTTGGGCATGTGACTCTAATTGTGACTACGGAGTTGATCAGGTATCACTTATTTGATATTGAAGTTGACTTTCACAAAGGCTTGACCTTATTTTATCTTGAAGTCGGGGTTGGTTGTATGCATGACTTTCAATGATAACTTTCTCGTGCTTAAGATTTAAGTTGAAGACTTAGTTTATCTAGTTACCAGCAGTCGGGGTAAATTTTTGAAGACCTAGTTAACTATCACTTAAAGGAGTTATGTTGTAGTACTCAGTGTCATACGCTGATGACGTTGTGGATAATCGCAAGAGGTGTTAATGTCTCATACTTTGGTTGGGTATTGAGTACTTAGAGATTTGCTTGGAGCATAAATTCTCTGCACCGTTCTTCCAACATTAGTGCAAGCTTAAGTCACGAGAACGGGGAATTCTACTTCAGTTTCAAGTTTGGTATATCGGGTTTGCTCCATCAGTTATCACTTCAAATAGCCTACTTAAGGGTTGGTAAAGATAGTCAGAGAGAGTTTCGATAGTGGTTGATTCTCACTTGATACATTTGAGCCAATTTTGTTCTTCTCACAAGATTTCAAGTATATGTATGTAAAATGTGTTGCTGATTTTGAGGTATCAAAACCAACAAGGGGGAAGGAGACATACATCTGAACGCACAACGAGTACACATGATGAACTTTATAATTCTTCTTAATTGAAGTTATTCCGAGAAGACAAATGTCATAACCGCAGATAAAATCAGTGTTTTAACTCGTGCCTTCTGGTGTATTATTCCAACTACGTGGGGGAAGAGATGTAAGAAACAGTTTGTGATGATAAAAGAGGTACACAATGGTATGATGATTCCTCTAGTTAGTTTGTATCATTTCGACTACATACGGGATAACTTGCCTACACTCGGGACTTAGTTGACTTTGGTGTAGCAATTCTCAACTGCAATTTCCTGAAGGGAGAAAAGTGCATTTCCGAGTCTTAATTGATTTTGATGTTACGTTTTCGACTTCATTTATGGGATTGAGTGTGTACTTCGGGTTTTTGAGCTTCATACAATGAGACTGATTGCATCACTTCAACTACTTGGGGGAAGTGGTCTCTGGATACTTTTGGTATGCATTATTTCAGACTTCAGCGGGAAGAAATGTGAGAAGAATTATTCAAGCGTTAGATGATACGTTGCTGATCTATTTGAGGATCCCCGAATGGAGAATCACGATGATTATTCTTAAAAGGAGCAGCAATATTTGATGTGGTTTGGTATGAATTTCGTTGTACACTTACCTTATGTAAGCTTGAAAGAGAGCTTTGAAACTGCTCAAAAAGAAGATTGTCGGTTTGAGGGGAAGCTATCAAAGCTTCACATTGAGAAGGCTCAAGTTCAGACGATTATTCAGGAGCCTCGAAAGCTTTGGTGGTGAAAGTTTAAGAGATGTTGACTATAGACTTCTACAACGTACAGAACGATATCCTTTTTCGGTATTCATGTCAACATCTCCTTAAATTGAATAATATATTTTGTATATATCTTAGACCAAAATGTAAATAGAAATATATATAACCAACAAAAACCGTAAAAATCAGAAAGATAGAAAATACCAAAAATAGTTCACTCTAGGCATATCTTCTGTTTATCGATAACATTTACAGTCCTAGAAATGTCATTCAATAATGACACGGCACTTTAAATGAAGCTCGAGCAGAAGTTCAAATGTATTGTTAAAACATGTCATAATGGCTTGCAGTTACTTCAAACTGTAACCTTTTCTTCATTATGGGGAAAGCACATCGCCAAAAAGACGGTTGTTCCTCCCACTAGGTGAAGTTCACCCGGGCATGGATTACTTTATATCCATGTTTCTTCGATTTAGTGCACGCTTCAGTGCATTATTTATGGTATAAGAAGAGAAGTCTTCTTTGTATACAAATAATTTTCCTTCTATGATTCTTCTGAAAATTATTTATGAGACACATGGTGATAACGTGTTGTTTGAAATTCTTTCAGACATGGATTGTTCATAAAATTAGTCACTCAATCAATATCTACAGCTCTTTAACTAGAATACGGGTCATTGATTGAGGGGGAGAGTGATTTCAAATTTTATATCATCAAACGGGTTTCTTGGTTATCTCATAATTGCTAGAAAAGGTTTTGTAGTTAATGAGGTATTTGTTGAAGAGGAACTTACTAAGCTTTATCTCAAATGCCCAAATGTGTTAGTTGTTAGAAAGATTAGGGCATTATGTGCAATTTGCGTATAGTTTCCTAGCTTTATGTAACTAGAAGGTCCATTTGTGTCACTTTGGAATCCTCGTTTAATCCCCTAAATACTTTAAAACTCAAAATCTAAAAGAAGTTAGAAAACCCATTGTGCTTGATGTTCTTGAATACTCCATAGGCATTTGTATGATCTGATTAAATGAGTTTCGAATGTTGATTGACTTTTGTTAGTCGATAGCTGTTTAATTGTTGTTGACGCATTGCTTGTGCTCTCAGAATATGCATAGGTATGTAGCTATCGTATTAGAATCATGTCCCTAAGATCCTGAGCTGAATGTTGAAATATGTGTGAATTGCCATGTTCATGATTGATGGTTGATCTTCATGCTAAATAGTGGTTTGATTAGGATATGAATATGGTATTATGAGTAGGCAATCTGCCACGTGGTAGCGAGTAATGAAGAGTGAATCTGTATGTATCTATATCTGTGTTGATATTCTTATGCAGATTCCATGGCCGATAAGAATGTGCCTGCTCCCGCTCTAACCATTTGATCAGATGTTCAAACTCTATTGACTGGCTTTGATTTCACCACAACAACAACATCGGCAGCAACAACAACAACACCACCTTCACTTCAACAAAGCACTACTAATTCTGGTCTCGCCGAGTGAGGATCTACAATACTTGGGAAGTTTTGTTGGTGGATGGATAATTGATGTTGACTACTGACTCACTCAGAGAAGCGAATGATCACATCATCTGTGCGTAAAAGTTAACATCATTTGTGTCGTAACAATTATCTTTGTACATAATAAGAAGTGAATAAAATGTGGTTGTTATGTGTCAGTGTATGATTTTTTTTAAATTCAAAATCTTCCAAACTTATCATACCTGACACTAACATTCTCCCTCATTGATTGAGGGGGAGCATAATAATGTTCCATTATCAGAATACATTGAATCAGACCACATTGTCTCCCAAATTTTCTAACTTACTTAAATCAATTGAAATCCCAAATCTCAAAAGGTTTGAAATTTTTCATCGGGGGAGAGAATGTGATTTAAATATAAAAATCTGATAAAAAATGTGATCTTTTGGACTCAAGTGTAGGCTCTCCCATTTGTGCTAAACTCTTTCGTATATCGATGCACATATTGAGGGGGAGCAAATGATTTATAATGGCAATTGTGGAAGAATACCAAAGATCGACCATTGTATTTAATGTCTGGAGTTATAAGGATGGCAAGGTTAGGTATCAGTTCCCACGATCCCGCTAGAGCCGGAGGGATCTACCCAGGGACAATCCACTAGTTAGTGTAGAAGTCCTTAGGTATGATTAAAAAAGGAGCAATGTGAGAATAAGGGAAGAGTGCCGACTGAGATGGAGCTAGTACTGGAACAAACCCAAATAGGTGCTAGTGATGAAGTCTCGGTAAGCGCTGAAGGAGTTGAAGAATAAAAAAGAAATGTAAAAATAAAGGGTGAAAAGAAAGAAGCCCTCCTTACACATTAGGCAGAAACCGGGTCAACACATATGCTGTCAGAATCACGTAGTTGATTGCTGACATTGAAGACAAGTATCATGAACCCAGTGATATGCTGCACAACCCTCCCTAGCCACTCAAGGTCTCTCAAAGGACTCTTGTTTCGTTCACATGGAGATTCACTCATTACTATTAACTCTCTCACTCCGAGTTAGTTGATATTGAAAAGGTGGCAGTCTGCTCCAGCCTCCGATTACTAAATCAAAACGCACTATCGAGTCTAGAGCCAAGAGATCATCCATAAATCTCATTAGGACACATTTCCAATATGCTTGCTATTTCATACACCATGAAAAGTAAGAAAACATATATTAAGAGTCCTACGCATTATCCTTGTGGTATTGCCAGAACATCCGAGTGATACGTAAAGTATTCACAATGAAGATATAAATCCTTCTAGAGCCAACATCAAACAAGCTCTTGGTGGGTGACATGTGAGATCCTTCATGGATCAAACTAGTGACAACTGGACAGAAATGATGGGGCGATTCGCATTTGAATCAAACTTGTTCCAGGAAATGGATTGACGGATGCTTTTGGAAAACCTTTCAATGTGCTCACCAACTGAGTTTCGAGCACATTGATTGTGTAAATTTTCAAACAAAAGTGTTTATGACAGAAATGTGATTCAATTTATAAAACCCTCGTCGTGTTGCATAAAATGTTTATCCAGTGACATGCGAGTGAATTTTCTAATCAATTTCTCATCAATCAGTGGGTATTTAATTCACTGATTCACTCTACCGTGCCTGTCTGCTTTGAGATGTTCCGGTATGAGAACATGCTTAGTATGATGATTCTGATGTTAATTCGTTATATGATTCTTTACAACAAGCTGGAAAGTCCTATCAAGGAGAATTTTATTTAAAGAGGATTCTACCTTATCACAGGTCGGTCCTCACGGAACCGAATGTTAATCCAACCACACCGAGCGAATGACAAAGCCATATTCGTTCTCCAACTTTATTGCTAACTGTTTTATTTCAAATTTATATAAAGATGGTGGTGGTGGTACCTAATTCCAGCAGAGACATGTCAATCCACACCCCATGCTCACACGACCAATTCATTATCAAAGGATCATAAAAGTTGAAAGACTTACAACAATGCTTCCGCAACTTTGATGCAAATTCTCCTAATCCAGAAAAGTGTGAGCATGATGGTCCGATGGTCACTACATCACATGGAGGCGACACTACTAAGGATGATTTGGAGATTTACTATGGCTGATGATCTCAAAGCAAGCTCAAAGATCACACAAACCAAAGGAACATTAATTACAAGATCATTGCTTGAAGTACAAAGATTAAAGACCTTGAAGAATCAAAGACTACGAGCTAGGAAATTAAGTTCATTAGAATGCTAGAATTCAAATTGTAATTTCCGGGGTGACCTCCCTTAGGGGGAGATTGTTAGGAATATAAATATTCATATGAAAGACTCGGTCACCCCGAGTATCTATTAGCATTAATTTAGCTCGTAGGCTTATTAGTATTAGTTTAGTTATCGTAATACTAGTTTAGTCATAGTAGTATTTGTGGTATTGGGTCGGGTATTTACCCACTGTCAGCTCAATCCACAGCCCATGTGGGGCGTTTATGTTACTTGTATATATAAGCCCTTCGCCACCCATGGGAAGGGTTGGAGCTTCTAATCTAATATTCACTTTTCCTTCACTTTCTCTCTCTAGAACACCTATCCTCCTTCTCTCTCTCTCTCTCTCTCTCTCTAAGATTCGGCCTAACCACAAGAATCACGAGTGTGTTATGATACCCTATATCTTACACGATATTCGATCGACTTCCCACAACCCACTCAACCGATGTGAATATCGGTTGTTGCACTCGACCGACCGATGTTTTCTGGTCGAGTGTGAGCAGCCTTACATCCTAATATATATTACTTTATAAAGAATTTGAGACTTGCTTACAATGAAAGAATTAAACAATAAGTATTTTTTTTTTTTTTTTTTTTTTTTTTTTTTTTTTTTTTGGTAAAAAGGTTACCCCGGTCAAAAATTATTACTCTAAAAAACAATTAAATATGACGGATGTGGGTGAATCTCAAACCTCAGCCCAAAAAAAGGCAAACCGAAAGCACCTACACTGCTTAAAACCTAACAAAGCATAAAAAATGACATGTTATACTTATGGAAATCAAAATGAAAACAACCTATCTAATCTGACCACGGAGACTAATGTCATAAACATTAGCAAACTTGAATTAAGTATTGGTTAGACCACAATCATCAAACTCATCATCATCATAAGGGTTTTTATCATGGGTATCTTCCTTCCATTACTCCAATATAATAAGCTACTCATGTCCACTCCACTACTACCTTTAGAACCGTCAAATGCCATAAAATTAGAAGTTTCATTGAAGTCATCAAGGACTTCATCATCATCACTATCCAAGACATCTAGATCACCAACCTTAGAAAATTGATTGCCTACCTTTTTTCCTTCTTTAACCATGTTAGGAGTGCTCTTCGAAATATAAGGAGGAGACGCATTGGACGAACTTGGGATGCTTGCATAGTTTTCCACGTTAGCCTTTTGCATAGTAAGTGGCTTCCCATAATCACCCAAAAGAATAAGCTTCCCCTCAATTAATTGACTTTCAAGATTATTAATCTTATCAACAATAGGTGTAGCACCTAGAGTGCCAAATAAATCAATAGTAACACTTTCCTGTTTATCCATGTTCCCATATCTATTATCAAAATCTGAATCTATACTAGCAATAGGATCCTCATCCAAATTACCAAGAGGATCAAAGGCATTAGACGTTTTAACCACTTCAGCATCCTTACTTGGTTGTTTAGACGTAGACACCTCCTTAGTAGAGCCTTTAGGAGGATAAGCCTTTGTATTCTTAGTAGCAACCGGACGATACTCCACTTTCTTGTTCTTAGAAACCCTAAAAACCCACTTATAAGTGGGACCGTTTCGTTTGACAGTAGTAAACCCATCATTCGACACCTCCATAGTAGCTCCCGAAACCGGGCCTTTGCTTTTATTACCCGTCCCATTAACCACATGTTTAGGAGCGGCTTTAGGGCAATCATCATTCAAGTGACCATAAAGCAAACATGTACCACACCGAGGTGGTTCCCACTCATATTCAATGTGAATAGTTTCTTTAGTATACCCTTCCCCTACGAGTTTAGGAACAACCAAAACTAAATTGTCACGGAAATCCTTAGAAGCATTGATTTCAATCAAAGGTCTTACATAACTACTACGTCCCCATGACTCCAAACACATGGTATCAGTATAAGAATCAAGCATCATAGGAATACTAATTTTACAAACAATCAAACTTAACCCATCTGAAGTATAAGCAACCATAGGGACATCATGGAACTTCACCCATACCGGAACACATGACAAATCTTCCCTAAGAAGACTTACCGATGGAGACCACTTATTGAGAAATATGGGAATTCCACGAATTATCAACGGTCCATCCCTAAGAATAGCCTCAACATCCTTTAGAGACGAGGACTTGAAGAAGAATAAACCGTTCGCGTTCATTGTAACTTTCTGAATATCATATTTACCCCAGTTAATACGCATGAACCATTCAACCATAGGAAATGCAAGTCTTTTCCCAAAAAATACCCATAAAGCGAATTTTTCATCCGTTCATTAACCTCCTGAACCGAACCAATGGGTAAACCAACATCATAATCAGCATCCTTAGGTATCGTCTCATCAATGAATCAAAAATTAGCTTTCTTAAAAAAAATAAGATTCAACACTTGCTTATAATGGAAAGAATTGTATTACTTTTTACTTTTAAATCAATACAAATATACAAGTCTATCTATACATTTTAAGCATTATAAGAAAAAGAACGCTATTTACAACTATTTAAAGCCCAAATACATTAACACATACAATTAATACACTATTTAAATCACCCTATCACTCAAATATACAACCATTTTATCACATTGTACAATCTAATCAAGCTACTAATCATCTATTGTTAAAATCCAATAAATAGTTGGTTGTTATGTAAAGTTAATTTCAATATAAAGTTCTCATCAAATTATTGTTAAAAAAGCTTATACTCGAAATGTATGACTTGTTGAAAATTTTAATTACAGGGTACCTGCCGCCGCAACGCGGGGGTACCTTGCTAGTAATTATATATGTATTTATAACATTTACGACTCATGAATGAATTTTTTGTATTCCACAGTATTAAATTTTATGTATAACTATAAAACACTATAAAGACATAAAGGGTCTGTGTTCCAGTGGTACCCCATGTTGTGTTAGAAGCTCTCCAACCAAATGTTTGTGGGTTCAAGTCCTGTTTAGGACATATGAGATAGATGTGTGGTATAAATATTGTGAGATAGTTAAAATTGATCATGTGAGATAAATTTGTGGTATAAATAATGTAAGATAATTAAAATTGATGTTATAAAAAAATGATTTACAAAATAGTTTATAAAAACATGAAGATTTTCATAATATTAATAGTAATATTAATTGTTAACAATAATTGAACATCAGTTTCATGCTTACATGATTTGAAGAGGTCTAATATCTCAAGTCTATACATAATTTAAAGCACTGAATTGTATTATATAATTATAAAGCTTTAACAAGTTTATCAATATTTAATGCTGGTTTATAAATCTAAAAGGTTTATGTGTTTGTGACGAGGTATAATTATAAACTTTTTTAAAAGTTTATTATAGTGGATCCCAAAAATAATGTTACACCGAAAAAAAAGAAAAAAAAAAAAAAAAAAAAGCTATACAAAACTAGACCACCACCATTACCTATGGGGCGTTTGGTTCATTGTAATATGGTATAATTGGATGTAATTGTAATCTGATTACATTACGTAATCTATTTGGTTTGCAGATAGCATGTGACAAATCGTAATTTCAGGTCCTTTTTCAAACTTCTAAATTTTACTATTCATCTCGGGAATTTACTATTCGCAGATTACTATTCATCATTTTTGAAGTCAGTTTGCGACTTTGAAACGTTATAAAAAAAATTACTATTCATGAAATACTATTCATACCCGGAAGGAAATCACTATTCATGGTTATCATTCATCATTTCGTAAATTAGGTTTACGGGTATTTAAAATTCGCGTAACTGTAAGGGTTGTGGAAAACTAGAAGGGGGGGGGGGGTTGAATAGTTTTATGTCTTTTTAATTTTATTATGAAAACCTTTGTTTATTTTTAAAACACTTAGATTCAAGTTTGTATGAAAAATAAAACTTGAACCTTATTATTAGTTATATATGTATTCTTTTAAATTGATTGTAAAAGTTTTGGTTTCTTGAATGGATTTTCAAATTGATCTTTATGTGAAGTCGACCTCTAATTAATACTAGCAATTATATAAGCCTATGTGTATGAAAGTAATGACGATGCAAGTAAAGAAATAAATAAGGTATGGAAAGATCTAACCGAGACACGAGAGATTTATAGTGGTTCGGCTACAAGGACACCTTCCTTGCCCTACTCCACTCCCCGAGCACACCTTGCTCGAGAGTTTTCTTCACAACTTCAATAAGCTCCCTTATGGCGGAGAAAACCGTACACAACTTTGGCTTACACAGGTTTAACGACACAAAGCTAAATGTCGAGTTCTAATCGTAGCTAGAACCAATCTCACAACTTCACAATACAACTTCTTCACAACTTATTCACGACTACTTCACAACGGTTTCACGACTGCTTCACGACTTCTTCACGACTTCAACACAACTGCTACACGACCTCTATGCTGCGGCTTCACGACTCCAACACTAGGACTTCACGACTAGGACTTCATGGCTTCAACACGACCGCTACACAACCTCCATGCTACGGCTTCACGACTTCAACACTAGAACTTCACAACTAGGACTTCAACACTAGAACTTCACAACTAGGACTTCATGGCTTCAACACGACCGCTACACAACCTCTATGCTACGGCTTCACGACTTCAACACTAGGACTTCACGACTAGGACTTCATGGCTTCAACACGACCGCTACACAGCTTCTATGCTATGGCTTCACGACTTCAACACAAGAACTTCACGACTAGGACTTCACAACTTTAACACGACCGCTTCACAGCTTCTATGCTACGGCTTCACGACTTCAACACAAGAACTTCACGACTAGGACATCACAACTTTAACACGACCGCTTCACAGCTTCTATGCTACGGCTTCACGACTTCAACACAAGGACTTCACGTCTTCTAAGCTACGGCTTCACAACTTCTACACCACGGGTTCAAGACTTCTACACAATGGCTTTACGACTTCTACACTTTGACCTCACAACTTCTATACCACAACTACTTATACAACATCTTCACTACTTACACACAACACTAATCTACAACACACACCTTACATACAAATGAATGAAAGATTTACAAACTTTGTTAAACACACAACTTAAGTAACAAGATGATACTAAGTTATAATACTTCTAATCTTGATTGATAGAAGTATTCTTCTTTTGCACTTGGATGGTGGAAGCTTGGATCACTTGGAAACCAATGCTTAAGATTACATGATCAAAGGTTTTTTAAGATATGAAATGAGATCTACAATAGAAAGTTTTAGTGCAAAAGGGTGAGTAAAAATACAGGGGAAGGCTGGTATTTATAGGGAAAAATCTGGAAAGCTGGAGCCTACTGGAGCGTGGCCGGCCCCCTTAAATAGGGGGGGCGGTCCCCTTAATTTTAAGGGGGCAGCGTAGTAAAATTAAGGGGGCCGCCCAAGGTGTCCGTTGCCCAGATTTGTCCTTTTGTGTGGAAGGTTTTTCTAGAACATTTTAACTGATTTTGGTTAAAAATTTGAATTCATATTTTTATAAAAGATTAAACATTTTTATTTAATACCAAAAATGTTTTTCAAAAATATATAAAATGTTTTTGATGTTTTATAAAAAATCTAGTTATTAAGAAAATGTTCCTTTGATCATATAATGCATTAAGCATTATTTCATTTATACCTTAAGTGATTTTAGTTGTAGAAGTGAATATTTACAACTAAGTACTTGTTTATTTTATAAGTTTATGTTTTAATGAGTTTACATTTTGTGATCATCAAAACATAGAGATATGAATAAATATTGATAATATTTTTAGGCATTATTTATGTCAACAATCTCCCCCTTTTTGATGATTACAAAACCTAAACTCATTAAATCCAAAAAGTTATTTTTGGACAAGTATTTAGTGAGTTTATATTCACTTCTCCCCCTTTTTGTAGCATCAAAAAGGTTGAGCCGACAAGTTTTAGAGACAAAATTTGTCGGAATGAGAACTCCCCCTTGATGTGTGCTCCCCTCGTTTGAGGGCACCAAGGAATCGATAAATGGAATACTTGCAAGAAAAATATTAGAAGCACAAGCATATATATAGCAATAATAAGCATGCATATAAAGACATTCATTAAAAATGTTGTGTATCAATACACAACCATCCAAGATTATATTCAATCCTACATTAGCTAGTAAGTAATGCAATCTACATAATCATTCTAGGAGTACATGATCTTCCATGGGGCTTGCACACAAAATGGTTTGAAAAATTATTTTTGATTAAGCATTGCATATGCTTAATTTGGTGAGAATGAAGGTGGTGGTGGTGTAGTGGGTGAATGGAGGTTCTTGAGTAGGTGTTTTTGATGGTGCATTTGGTGCACTTGGGGATTAACATTGAGGTGGTGGTGATGGAGTTTTGGTGTCTTAGAGATGATTTTGGTGATAGCATGGTGAATGAAAATGGGTGTTTGATGGAGGTGATGGTTGATTTAGGTAAGGTTTGGAGGTTTTGTGGTAAAATTCCAATACCAGTTCGTCTTTTAAGAGAAATGTTAGTTGGGGCTAGATAAAAGGGGCGCAAGATGCAAAAGAAAACAGTAAATTTTACTGCCTAGATGGCCGGTCCCCTTAATTGTAGGCCGGCCCCCTTAAAATTAAGGGGACCGCCTAGGGAATTAACGGGGCCGCCCATCTGGTGTTTTTCCAGGCGACCAAATTTGAAAAATTTCCAGAAAAGGGTCATTTTTAGGTTGTTTTTGCAGCAAGCTCCATTTGAATCATGTACATCAAGAATGATTAAATAGTGGCATAAACATGTTAAATACGCATGCATACATTTAAAACATATTATGGAATAAGCATGTTATTAATCATCAAGCATGTATATATATCATGATATCAAGTATACAAGCAATAAGCATAACAATCATATATTAAAGACAAGAAATAAAGCATTCATTAGTTGAAAATAATTATGTTAAAAACATAATTATTGATACAACACATATTTTGCTTATAGCATACAATAAGTAGAAAATTTTAAATTGCCTAAGAGATCCATTTGACTTGCTTGAGACATGAAAAGCTTGAATTATTTTGGATGGATGATGGTAATGAGGGGGTAAAAAAAATTGGATTAATGGGGTTGTAAGTTTGGGTGTATGGATGTTGGAGAGAGTGTTGATGGAGGAATTGGAGGTGGAGAGCTTGGACTTGACCATGTTGAATGAGGGTTTTGATGTTGTTCAAGTGGTGGTGTTGGATTAGATCTAGTGAGAAGATACTCAATCCAAGTGAGACGCTCATTTAAGGCGATGGTTTGATTTTGGAGAAAGATGCAACAAGGACAATTGTTGACATGTTTCTCAATTTGACTCAAGTGATGTGGTGATGATGGCAATGATGGTGAGATGGATGGTGATGGGTTTACGTTGCTTTGAGCAAGGTGCAAAGCAAGGAGAGCATTAAGCTCATGGGCTTCCTTGAGTTCTTCAATGAACTTCAAGTGTTGAGTGGAAGGTGATGATAATGGAGAGTGGTTGTTATTTGGTGGAAGTGGTGGTGACACTTTTGGTGGTGGAGACATTTGTGAACTTGGGTAATTATGAGTGAATGAAGGTGGACATATGGATGATTGGTTATGTGTGTGAAAGGGTTCATTAGGATGAGGTTTAGGTGTTGGTAGAGTTTGAACAACATCATTTGTTGGGTTATGGCAAATGTCAAGCTTCCTCCTCCAAATGGGTATTTATGGTGTAGTGATGATGTGATTGTGGAAGGTAAATTTTGGAGGGTGGTTTGTGACAAAATGTGTTTGTGAATTTTGGGAAGTATAGGATAAAATGGGCTTAAAAATAGAAAAAGGGAGCAACACCTTCGACCATCAGATGGCCGGTCCCCTTAATTAAGGGGCCGGTCCCCTTAAATATTAAGGGGGCCGCCTAATGAATTAAGGGGGCCGCCCATCTGCTGATTTCCAGGTTACTGGAAATTGGTTTTTTTTTTTGGCAGAAAATTGTTGAAAGGGTTATGTTTTTGGGTTTAGTTTCAAGCAAGTCCAACTTCTTTTGAGGCAATTTAGGATTTAATAACTTATGTATGCTAAGCATATTCATTAGACATTATTATCTAGCATGCAAACAACTCATTTAGCATGTAACATATATATGTTAGACAAGAAAACACTAAATAGCACCAAGTAATTCATAGTATCATATTTAGGAAGATTAATAAGCTAGTTAAATAATCCTAATGAATATCTATGTGCATGGGAATGTAGAGTTGTGATAGCATGGACTTCTAGACTTGTACCAAGTGAGGTCTTAGTGAATAAATTGTGGTTATTTTCAAATTTAGTTCACTTATAAATGTCACATACATAAATATAGATGACAGATATGAGATCACCATGCATGATTTAAAGAAATGTTTTTGGCATTATTCAACAATGTTTGAAAGTGGGTTTTTATGTGGATGTGAAAAATATTTTAATGAAATAGTTTTGGTTTTATTTCAAAATGTTTTTATGAGGAAAGAAAACATATTTTTCCAATCTTTGGTTTTGATAAACACGTAATTATGGACACAAGTTTGGAAGAAAGGTAGGATGGTGAAACATGTAAAATAGAAATGTGTCATAATCTTTTGAAAAATTATTTTTCCAAAATGTGAAGTTTTTGCAAATTTAAAAATAAGTCCCATTAATTATAGGTTTAAAAAAATAATGGTTTATAAAAGATCTCATGCTCAAGTCTATTGTCACATGCTACCTCTTTCTACATATCCTATGACATTTACGCATGTATTATGACTAAATACAAAAATACATCATGTCAGAGTAGTTAGAGAAAAACAAAAGCTATTATAATGACAATGCATTCAACAACTAAACAAATAATTACGAAGGCATGCAGTCAAATCACATAGGAGCAAGTAAAGATCTAGAAATTTTATATATGCAGGATGACATACATCTAGGAATGAAAAGCTCTAGTGAAAAGCAAAGTTCATAACAGTAAACTATCGTTAGGTATATTTAGGAAGAATAATGTATTCAAGTTGGAGAATGAGTATGAGACTATTACTAGTGGTGCTCAATTCAGGCTAAACACGACCGTTTTTACGGGCTACACACACCCAACTTCTCACATAGAAGCAATTCAACCGTTAGGTCAAATTGAGTTTCTAGTCAATAGATTCTCCAGTAGTCATTCTCTTTTTAGAAGAAATTAAGTTCCTAAATTTACCTATCGAAGAGTACCAAATATGAAGATTGCTTGGTTTACTAATACTTAGGCGGGCTAACTATAGGGTTTCTAGTTCATTAAGCCACAGAACGAATATAACTAAAGTGTAAAGGCAAAGCAACCTATCAGACTAAGCGTATCCTAAGGCATTAATAAGATTATATGCATAAAGTAATTACTTATGAAATTTTAAAAAGAGAACTTACCTCACGTCCTAGCTTTTCTTCGTAATGTCTCAGATGATGATCGACGTGTGAATGATAGGTGAGTCTTCAATATAACCAAGGTGTGAAAGTATATCATGACAAGCTTCTAACACCTTATTTAAATCGAAGTGGCTTGACCCGAACATGTCTTGTACGGATGATGATCTTCTCCTTCGTCTGTGTCACTCCATGATTTTGGATTGAGTTCACTTTGGAGTTGATTCATGTAGTCTTCGTCGTTAATACCTACATTAACAACATTTGAACTAGTAACACATGTATATATTTTATCTAAATGTTTATCTATTAAATTTTCTAAGATAACCAATTCATGTACAAGATCAAAATCCTCATCTTTGGCTTGACATTTTTCTTGATGAAAGTTTAAGAAATTTTTCCAAATATCATTTTCCGTTTTACAGAAGAATATTCTTTCATATTCAACTTTCGGCAAGGTTTTATAAATAATTATTTTAGCTTTATTATTTATTTCATTCTTTGTTTTCAAATAATCAATTTGACTTTCAAAATCCGTTTTTGTTTGACTCTCAGAATCCGTTTTTGTTTGACTTTCAAAATATGTTTTTGTTTGACTTTCAAAATATGTTTTTGTTTGACTTTCAAAATATGTTTTTGTTTGACTTTCAAAATCACCAATCGAAATGACATGTCAAAGATCTAGATCAATTGATTTCACATAAGTTTCAAATTTATTTTTCCATTCAAGAAAAGTATAGTTTTCAAATATTGGTGGTTTTAGCAAAGATTCCCCTTCTAGATATTTTTCGAATTCCATAGATCGATTCAAGTTTTAAAATACAGTATATTTTAAAGATCTTGATTGACGTGGCTCTTGATACCAATTGTGGAAAACTAGAAGGGGGGGGGGGTTGAATAGTTTTATGTCTTTTTAATTTTATTATGAAAACCTTTGTTTATTTTTAAAACACTTAGATTCAAGTTTGTATGAAAAATAAAACTTGAACCTTATTATTAGTTATATATGTATTCTTTTAAATTGATTGTAAAAGTTTTGGTTTCTTGAATGGATTTTCAAATTGATCTTTATGTGAAGTCGACCTCTAATTAATACTAGCAATTATATAAGCCTATGTGTATGAAAGTAATAACGATGCAAGTAAAGAAATAAATAAGGTATGGAAAGATCTAACCGAGACACGAGAGATTTATAGTGGTTCGGCTACAAGGACACCTTCCTTGCCCTACTCCACTCCCCGAGCACACCTTGCTCGAGAGTTTTCTTCACAACTTCAATAAGCTCCCTTATGGCGGAGAAAACCGTACACAACTTTGGCTTACACGGGTTTAACGACACAAAGCTAAATGTCGAGTTCTAATCGTAGCTAGAACCAATCTCACAACTTCACAACACAACTTCTTCACAACTTATTCACGACTACTTCACAACGGTTTCACGACTGCTTCACGACTTCAACACAACTGCTACACGACCTCTATGCTGCGGCTTCACGACTCCAACACTAGGACTTCACGACTAGGACTTCATGGCTTCAACACGACCGCTACACAACCTCCATGCTACGGCTTCACGACTTCAACACTAGAACTTCACAACTAGGACTTCATGGCTTCAACACGACCGCTACACAACCTCTATGCTACGGCTTCACGACTTCAACACTAGGACTTCACGACTAGGACTTCATGGCTTCAACACGACCGCTACACAGCTTCTATGCTATGGCTTCACGACTTCAACACAAGAACTTCACGACTAGGACTTCACAACTTTAACACGACCGCTTCATAGCTTCTATGCTACGGCTTCACGACTTCAACACAAGGACTTCACGTCTTCTAAGCTACGGCTTCACAACTTCTACACCACGGGTTCACGACTTCTACACAATGGCTTCACGACTTCTACACTTTGACCTCACAACTTCTATACCACAACTACTTATACAACATCTTCACTACTTACATACAACACTAATCTACAACACACACCTTACATACAAATGAATGAAAGATTTACAAACTTTGTTAAACACACAACTTAAGTAACAAGATGATACTAAGTTGTAATACTTCTAATCTTGATTGATAGAAGTATTCTTCTTTTGCACTTGGATGGTGGAAGCTTGGATCACTTGGAAACCAATGCTTAAGATTACATGATCAAAGGTTTTTTAAGATTTGAAATGAGATCTACAATAGAAAGTTTTAGTGCAAAAGGGTGAGTAAAAATCCTGGGGAAGGCTGGTATTTATAGGGAAAAATTTGGACAGCTGGAGCCTACTGGAGCGTGGCCGGCCCCCTTAAATAGGGGCGGGCGGTCCCCTTAATTTTAAGGGGGCAGCGTAGTAAAATTAAGGGGGCCGCCCAAGGTGTCCGTTGCCCAGATTTGTCCTTTTGTGGGGAAGGTTTTTCTGGAACATTTTAACTGATTTTGGTTAAAATTTTGATTTCATATTTTTATAAAAGATTAAACATTTTTATTTAATACCAAAAATGTTTTTCAAAAATATATAAAATGTTTTTGATGTTTTATAAAAAATCTAGTTATTAAGAAAATGTTCCTTTGATCATATAATGCATTAAGCATTATTTCATTCATACCTTAAGTGATTTTAGTTGTAGAAGTGAATATTTACAACTAAGTACTTGTTTATTTTATAAGTTTATGTTTTAATGAGTTTACATTTTGTGATCATCAAAACATAGAGGTATGAATAAATATTGATAATGTTTTTAGGCATTATTTATGTCAACAAGGGTTTATCTGCGTATTCATGAAACATCACTAAGGACATATCATATTGACTAGAGTAGTCTACATATCATCAGTAACATCATCTGCATGTTAGGTCATTCACGGGTTTGAATAATTTCAATTAACGTATGTTTATTTATTAAATAAACGCTACCACTCAATCTTTTACTACGAACAATATACCCGACACTTCAGACTATGATCCTAATATATTTTCACACTCATTATAATGATATAAAAATCATATTATAAGTTTACCCGGAGTTTTGAAATTATTTGCTATATATATCGTTAAAAGCTTATAACTACGACGGTTTACGAAATTTCAACGCGATAATTATTTGAACACCCGATTCTTGCAAGAAATGTGATTTTATAATTTTTACAACTTCGTCATACTTTATTTTGTTTCGTCAAAATTTATTTCTAGCTAACTCGGTACCAGGTAACACAATATCCTAACTAAAACTATCCTAAACACATCAAATTAGCTAAGTCTTGCACCATGGGACAACAACATTAATTAGCCCACAAAACACCCTCCCCCTTCCCCTTAATTCACGCCCCATGCCCCCTAGTCCTAAATCACTTGATTACTTTGACCCTATATTCTTATAACTAAATATATACTTCCTTTTCACTTCATTTCATCACATACTACACCAAACAACTAGCAAATTTTTCTCTCAACTCTCCCACTCTTTATGTGGTTCGGCCAAGAACAAAACAAGAAGAAGAATTCATCAAAAATTTCAAGATCAAGTATTTCAAGTTCTATTAGTGCCCTAGTTAAGGTTTTGAAATAAAAACCTCAAGGTTACTTAAGTATATTTTGCTACAAAAACCTCATCAAACCTCAAGTAAGTGTCCAAATAAATTTTCTACTTTTACATGCTTTCATTTAATCTATTTTGATGTTCTAGTAGCAAATCATGCAAATATACATATGTTATATACCACTTAACACTAATTTTTGTCACTAAAATGAATTTAATGAATTTTATTAGTAATCTTATGAGATCCACCATTTTTGGTGAAGATTAGGAACCCATGACACCCTAAGAAGGTGTATGGTAGGCTTAGAATAGTTTTGGTGTTGATTGGAAGGGATATATACAAGTCTTGAACTAGAAAAATTGATTTTTACAAGTTATAGTGAAGGTTCTGTCCATTTTTGCAAATTCTAGAAAAATCAGTAGACCATGGGTTATTTTGGTTTACATATTTAGAAAATACTCTCAAAAACGAAACCGTGGCCGCCGGAATGAGTAAAAGCGAGCCTACGACGAGAAAGATACGTTAATTTTAAGTTTGACGACGAAAACTATTTTCTGAAAATAAGTGTGCTGTTGCACGATTTTCCATGGGTAAAACGAGGCGTTGAACACGATCTAGATGAGCCGACATATCAAAAATCTATTAGTTAGCTGTAAGACGAAGCCGAGGATATAAAGAACATAGAAAACGAGCTTATAACGACCGAGATACACGCGTTTGAAAACTGACGTTCACAACACATTTTTATCAGCTTTTATTAGAAGTGTTTCTAAGTGTAAAACTGTTTTTACATGCAACCATGTTTAGAGCCATTTTTCTCAATGATCGAGTCCGTTTGAGACATTAATCCTTTGAAGTGAAATCAAGTACTCCCGGCCTATTTTCCAAATTGACCAGCCGTTCGTCAACCGGACTTGTAACGAATAAGATATGACCTTCTAAACATACCCAAAAACTACACAAAAACAGTAAATTTTGCCGACTAACTTGACGATTATTTTTCTTTATGATCGGGACACGTATGTACAAAAGTTCGATGATACGAATTTAAGATAATGTTACAAGCTTTCTAAAAAAACGAAGATCATTTTCTAACACCCAATACTCAACAACTTACAACTAGCCTTGCGAAGCTACTTAGTCATTTCTATTAGTGGTTGTAAAAATATTAAATTACGACGTAAAGCTCTATTTTTCCAATAATTCACCAAACGACTATCGTAGGATATCGTTACAACATATTTACACGTAAAATATTTTATAACTTAACAAGACGTCAAAAATATATTTTTTCGACGATAAACGTTATTTCCAAATTTCACGAGTGGCATCGATAACATACGCATTTGCATATGTAGCACCATTTCATGACTTATATTAGATCATATCATTCGTATTAGGTTTCGGTTAGAGATCGTGCCTCATTTTAGTGTACCCACTTTTGTCATCATTACTATTGCATCAGATGAGTTTTCATAGCACCGTTTTCAATTTATATTTTCATTTCTAAACTTGCGGAGGAGAATACATTGCACCATTTTTATTACGAGTCCAAGTACCTTAAATTTATTTACATTGCTTCAGTTACCATATTGCCCAGTTAAAGTCCCCTTTTATTTATCATGGACCGTTAATTGACAGTAAGCGAGAGTGAGTGAATAGATCTATTGAGGGTGACGCCTCCGTTCGGGTTGGTAGCGCCAACTAGTCATACGAACGCATTTCATTTGAATTATATTAGAGTGTCTGGCAAAACACTCAGTTGGGGCGTGCATTATTAGTCTAGCTTCGGGGTCATGAGCTTATAGCAATTGTATTATTTATATGGCTACATTGTCAATCTTAATGTTTTACTTTGTGGATATCGTACAAAACATTTACATAAACCTATGATTCTCACCAACATTATTGTTGACCGTTTTTAGCAATGTATTTTCAGGTAATTAAGGCATTCGCATCATGGCCTGCATGTGGACATATCATAGAATCGCGGTGACGACGCATCTCACTTGTATTTATATGCAATTTAAACTATCGTTTGATTGTAACAAACTTATTTCCGCAAACTTGAATCATCTTTTAGGACCTAGCTCTTGTAAATTCTGAATGTTTTATGAAATCAAACGATGTACTTTTAAAACGACACTTTAGGTCATTCAATGTAAGTGTAACTGTGATGCTATGGCAGTCGCGCCCCAGGTATTCCATTCCGCTGCAAATCAGGTATTTGGGGGTGTGACATAGCACTACAAGAAAAAGGGGTATTTGGGAAGGGGAAAACCGTGCCAAAAGCACAAAAAGCTGTGCCAAATGCTATTTGGCACAGTTTTGGCTCTTTCCTAAATATGAGGGTGTCAAATACGTTTGGGTCGGGTTGAAACCGTGCTAAATAGTATTTGGCACGTTTCATGGGACGGTTTAACTTTGGGGTGCCATGAGTGAGGTATTTGGCATGGTTGATAATATTCCATTCCAAATGGGCATTCGTCACACTTTTATATCCCGCGTCAAATGCGTATTTGGTACTAATTCATTTCCCGTGCCGAATGCTTATTTGGTACAGTTTTTATTTACCGTGCCAAAATTAATTAGGACGGTTTTATCTATCATGACAAACGTATATGGCACAATCTCCGTTTTTTGTGCCAAATGTATTTGGCAAATTTTTATCCACCTTGCCAAAAAAATATTTGGCACGTTTTTCCGTTCATTATAAAATAAATTTGGCACGGTTTTGCATTCAGTTGTCATCGTATCAACCAACCATCTCAATTTTTTTGCAAGTATAGTTCAATAGAAGTCAAAAATAAATTGAACTCGATTTTTTATTAATCATCCATAAAATCAAGTCAACATGGTCACTTGAATACCATAAAGTAAAAAACAATACGTCCAACATCCTTGTAAACCATGGTCTTTTGAATCACAAAGTCATAACTAGAACTCAATATAAATCACTAAAATGGTTTATTGCTAACGGAAACAAATAAAGCTCATCGGATCACATCTCCCTCGTAAACCCTGCATAATATAATATTCCAATATTAGAAATATATGAAACAAGAAAAAGATTCGACATAGAAAATAGCAATAGAAAGGGTATACAATTTTTAAAACGGGTCAAAAGTTTCAAATTCAAAACCGAGCTGGGTCAAATGGGTTCAATGGGAAATTTTTATTTAAATGTATCAGTTTGCTCTAATTGTGGTACCTCGTTTAACTCATTCTTCTTTCGGTCATGTAAACTCAAATATACATTTGTTAATAATAAAAACAAATACATTAGTTAATTCTTAGCTCCACGTCCAAACACCCTTATCCATTTTGGCTGCACATGAAACGCCCCTTTCCCGATTTGCCTAAAATTTTAAAACTTTTTGCAGAAACGACAGGACCCAAAACTGACCTCTTGTTACTCTTTAACGAACTGACAACAATATGTTACAAACCAGCCCTTAAGACTATTTTTGCACAACATCTAATGACTTGCGGTTGATTTTATACAAAATAAACAAAACGGATAAAAACTGCAAAACCCTTCTTGTGCACTAAAAGACCCCTCTTGTGCACTAATACCCTTTTTGTGCGTTAAATGACCCCTCTTGTGCACTATTACCCTTTATGTGCACTATTAATCTATTTCCCCTCTTATGTACTAAAGGACCACTCTTGTGCACTATTTACCCCTTTTGTGCACTAAAGGACTCCTCTTGTGCACTATTTTATCAAAATGACCCGTAACACCTTTAAACATAAAATCAACACTTTAGACTTATATTTAAACACATGTAATCCACATTTAACTAAAAATATACCATATACATTGTTTTCCAAATTTCTTGACCCGTTTGACCCAAAATGGGTTAAAGTAGATCTTGTCCCAAACACCCCTTTTTCTGCATACCCCTTTTGTGCACTTATGACCCATTTTTCAGAAAATGACTTTTATAACATGACTGATGTGTTATTTGTGGTCTATATTAATATTACCAAGTTTTACTATTCATATTTTGTCGAACTAATGTATAGACTTAACGCTAACGGGCAGTGCACCCGATCAATGTAGCTAGTGGGATAAGTACGAGTCGTTCGTCAGGAGTGAATTACTAACATACTAATCCCAAAGGTATTCTACTATCTAATTAAATTAAAGTAACACAAAAAGGGGGGGGGGTATAGCCTTAGAGACTAGCACGAGTTTTGTTTTCTAACTAAACTAAGAAAGCAATTAAATAAACTAAATAAAACAAGACAAACGATAGAAGTAAAAAGGCGCTAAATCAAGATAGGAAGAACGTAATAACCAAGTCTATTCCAATTAAGTGTTATTAATATGTTTTATTTATGCAATGATTCTAGTTAGGTACCGTCCGTCGTTATTGATTTGCTAAGGTAAACAAGGTGGGTCTTCTCCCTTAATCCAAGGCTCTAACGAGGGTTAATGTTGTCACCATTAACGAAGCCCGCATAAAGTGCTTCAACTATTATTTATTGTTGGGTTTTATATTAAGTTGATAATACAAAACAATAAAAGAAGAATGAAGCAAATACGAAACTACAAGGACATAAAAGACAAAGAAGGAATTCTACAAGTTATGGAAGATTATAGAAGATTCTTTTTTGAAGATAATGATTAAAGCTAAGAAGATTTGTTTCCTAATATTGTTATAAGTCTTTGTAAACCCTAATATGTCTCTATTATATAAAGAGACATAGGGTGTATGTTTTAAAGTGCACAAGTAAAGATGTAGTTGACTAGTAAAAGTGTGTGTGTCTAGGCGTTTGGTTGTTTGTGTAAATGCCTAGGTTTTGTGTTTGGTTTAGCCTCAAGGATATTTGATCCTTGTTATTGTTGAGTAACCGTACTACAATTGATCAAGTAGTATTCGGTCTGATTGTGTATGTAATTGTTATAAATGATAATGATGAAAACCTGGTTACAATAACATTGATGTTTTATTTAATCCGCTGCGTATATTGTTAACCTTTGTTATTGTTATTCCTAGAGCTCAAAACGATCTAAGGAGTTCTAAAAAACTCCAAAATTGGTATTAAAGCTCAGGGAGCTCATGATCTATGATCTACAAGGTTTTATTAGTCGAAGAATGAAGAACAAAATCGACTTTGGTTTTTATGTTCGTAGTTTTCTGCAGTGCTTTGGTAAAAAGGTGATATCTTATTCGTTAACCGTTGGATCTTAAAGAAATTTTTACTGAAGGTTCTCTATACATCAAGGCATATTTGAGTTGTCAATTAAAAGATATTAATTTTTTAAAAATATACTGTAGAAAAGGAAGTAACTCGATTTTTAGAGTTCTTAGGGTTTCGGTTTTTCTGATTTCCTTATTCATTTGGGTTAATTAAACATGGAAGTTGGTTATACATTCATTGTGCTTTATAGTTCATGCCTTAATTCATTAAGGTGCTCATTTTTGAATGTATATGAGGTGTGTCAAGGTTTATGCTGCTGCAATTGTTTCTACTTAACGAAAACCTTACATCCTCAATAAAGTCGATTCCCTAAATCTTCTTGGTGCTCAATGATCAAAACCTTAACAGTATACGTGAATTTTTATGGATGTGGTAGAAGAATTGGTTATTGAAGACGACGTGATCTACTGGTGTAATAAGGTTACTGGAACTGATGATAAGGTTTTGATTTGTTATTTGTGAGGGTACTGATATAGGGAGTAACTCTATTCATGGTAGTACGGAGGTTACTAGCACATCATGATGAGAGAAGTATTTTAATAAAAGAACTTACTGATGCTTATGAAGTTAATACTGCTCATCCTTGTTCGTTAATGCTGCCATTGATTTTTAGTACTGCTAATTAAGTTTTTAGTACTGCTACTATATTTTTAGTACTACTACTATAAATTAGTGATGCTCGAAGATGTTAATGCAGCTAGATTTATTCAAACTGCTGCTTTGATACTTTTGTGCTACCAATTTCGTATTAATGCTGCTAGGCTTAAATGAGTTAATACTGCTAGTTTTGTTAGATATCGGGTAATGCATGTTTTTGGTTCTCGAGTGAGTTTGAGAGATGTTGGATAACACACACTGTTTGGATTTTGGTTATTGGTTTTAATGTTCTTAAACGTTTAAAAGGCTTGATTTGTTCGAATTCGGATAATTGATTACGAAGAAGATGGATTATCACTTATTTGAAGTTGAAGTGGAGTTTCTTGGATGCGTGTTTTTATCATATCTTAAACGGCCTGCAACATTTAAAGATAACTTGTTCGTGCTTTAATGTTGTGACAATGACTTGTCAAATCTAGCAATAGGGATTTGCTATCACTTAAAGGAGTTACATTGTAGTGCTCAGTGTCTCATTGAAGATGGGGATTTTGTCAAGAGGTTGCGATCTACTTATACTTTTGGTGTTCATATAAGTTCAAAGTCACGTGGATAGTACAAGATATAAGATACAAGTTTGGGTTATTCTACTTCTACATAAAGTTCGTTATACTTAGTTTTCTTCAACAGTAATCATTACAAGAAGCCTACAGAATTGGAGATTCAAGAAATGGTTAACACATGGATTTCAGAGGAAGCATATTATAGAAGTGTTTAATCATTTACATGCATCAATTAAGGGGAAGGTTTTTACTACTATAAGTCTTTATTACTACATATAGTTTAAGTTTCTATTGTCTTGAATTCATTATTAGTGCAGAAAACTTCATGGAGGGTAATTTGAGACATTGGAAGGCTGGATTAGAAGTGTGATATTGATTTGTGGTTATGAAGATCAAACTTGCATCTACTTAGCATCACTTAGTGGATAATGACAAAAAGGGGAAGAAGTACAGAGAAGTTTAGCAACTTGAAGATCCTTGGTGGTACAACATCTTATGTAAGTTCACACGAGTTGAGCTTAAGGGGAAGATTGTTTCATTCACGGAAGATCTAGAAGAATATTTTTTAATTACCAACTAGGGGAAGATTGTTGGGTTTTATATTAAGTTGATAATACAAAACAATAAAAGAAGAATGAAGCAAATACGAAACTACAAGGACTTAAAAGACAAAGAAGGAATTCTACAGGTTATGGAAGATTATAGAAGATTCCTTTTTGAGGATAATGATTAAAGTTAGGAATATTTGTTTCCTAATATTGTTATAGGTCTTTGTAAACCCTAATATGTCTCTATTATATAAAGAGATATAGGGTGTATGTTTTAAAGTGAACAAGTAAAGATGTAGTCGACTAGTAAAAGTATGTGTGTCTAGGCGGTTGGTTGTTTGTGTAAACGCCTAGGTTTAGTGTTTGGTTTAGCCTCAAGGATCTTTGATCCCTGTTATTGTTGAGTAATCGTACTACAATTGATCAAGTAGTATTGGGGCTGATTGTATATGCAATTGTTATAAATGATAATGATGAAAACCTTGTTACAATAACATTGATGTTTTGTTTAATCCGCTGTGTATATTGTTAACCTTTGTTATTGTTATTCCTAGAGCTCAGAATGATCTAAGGAGTTCTAGAAGATCTAGAAGAATGTTTTGTAATTATCAATTAGGGGAAGATTGTTGGGTTTTATATTAAGTTGATAATACAAAACAATAAAAGAAGAATGAAGCAAATACGAAACTACAAGGACTTAAAAGAAAAAGAAAGAATTCTACAAGTTATGGAAGATTATAGAAGATTCCTTTTTGAAGATAATGATAAAGGTTAGGAAGATTTGTTTCCTAATATTGTTATAAGTCTTTGTAAACCCTAATATGTCTCTATTATATAAAGATACATAGGGTGCATGTTTTAAAGTGCACAAGTAAGGATGTAGTCGACTAGTAAAAGTGTGTGTGTCTAGGCGTTTGGTTGTTTGTGTTAACGCCTAGGTTTAGTGTTTGGTTTAGCCTCAAGGATCTTTGATCCCTGTTATTGTTGAGTAACTGTACTACAATTGATCAAGTAGTATTGGTTGTGTATGTAATTGTTATGAATGATAATGATGAAAACCTTGTTACAATAACATTGATGTTTTGTTTAATCCGCTGCGTATATTGTTAACCTTTGTTCTTGTTATTCCTAGAGCTTAAAACGATCTAAGGAGTTCTAACAAACTCCACATTTATAATCTATCAAGGTGACATAAATGCAACATAAACTTCAAACGAGTTTTACTATCTTATTTGACTCATTCTTGTAATCATCTACCTAGCAGTATTTGATAACATCAAATAGTGTTGATATTCTAGTGTCAACTTCCCCTAAGAATGTTCGTAATTGATCTGTTTTTATACGAATATATACTTTTATCATTTATTATTTCATTTCAAGGTATAAATGAGCATTGAAATGAAGAAACGCGGATTTGAAAAGAAGACTACGGAAGTCACACATGGACTTGCTGACCAGAGGAAAGTTACAGATTAAGTACGACGTTTAACTTACGCCATAACTAAAGATATCACTAGAAGACTAAAGTAAACACAGCTCAAGGTTACGGTGTAACTCCATCGACTAGTTTACACACGTAGAAATCCAAAGACTTAGCCAAATTTAGTGATCAGGAAGGTTGTGCCGTAACCTTACCAAATGGGTTACGCGGTAGAAATAGCTAAAAATGTTAATGAGAGTTTTGCAGCGTAACACTACCAATGAGGTTACTCATGCTTATTTTCTAGATCATGTTTTAAATTTATTCAGTCTCATTTACCTATGATCTACGCGAGTAGTCTAGAAATTGGTAAAACCGAGGTCGTCCCAAGAGCTATGAGCGAAATCTAACTTAAGTCGTCTATGTCACTAAAAATGGTTTATAAGTTGAATTGTAATTAACTACTTAAATTAACGAAAATGAAGTGGAATTAATCAGTGGGAGAAGAATGTGCTAGCTTAGTTACTACTATTATCATGTCATGATCTAATTCTCATAAAAGTGTCTAATCTCGCCTTATGTAGTGGTTACATGTCATTAGGCACAAATGGTCAAGGCAACCTAACCTATAATCCTAGACCCCAACTCCGATGGTCACATTGCCGAAAGTCTTGTCTTAGTCACTACGCGCCAACTATCTTCTAGAACTATCTTAGTGATTTTAACCACTAAACCATTGCTTGGTCCACTAAGGGTTCCCGCACTTTTTAAGCATTTTTACTAGTGTAGGTAAGTCTATGCTCAATTCCTATACAAGGGTGATGGTCACATCCCAAGCAACCTAATAAGCTAGCTTTCTATGGTCATTACTAACTAGCATAAGAGGTACTACCCTAGCTTCAATGCTACCGAAACACAGGGATCAATTATAGGCCAGAAAGAAATCTACATAAAGCGATAAATAAACGAAAACATAGATCAAGGCATTGATAAATTCATAACTAGGCTAACACTTAAAGTGTTTAGCCTGTCATATTAAATAATGCAGAAAATTCAATGTTGATAATTAAATAAAGAGTAAACATTGGATTCGATACAAATACTTGACACGAAGCTAAAGCTATTGAATTAATGGAATGATTTCTCCCTTGGAAAGTGGTTTAGAGCTGCTGAATTTCGTCCTCTAATAAGCCCTAATTCGTCCTTCTTCTGATATAGTGAGTGAATGAAGAATAAAATGTAGAATTAGGGCTTATATATATAGTCTCCACTAAGTTACGGCGTAACCTTAAGTAAAGGGTTACGCCGTGACCTCCCTATAACTGGACACTTTCAAGTCTTGAAAATAGTTGCGGCATAACCTCATTGCTGGAGTTACGTTGCAGAACTCTCGTTAACATTTTCTTTAATATCTACGACGTAACCATGTGGTAAGGTTATGGCGCAACTTTCTTGATCTCTGAATTTGGCTAAGTCTTTGGATATCTACGGCGTAACCTAGTTGATGGAGTTACGCCATAACCTTGAGCTGCATTGACTTTAGTCTTCTAGTGAAATTATAAGTTACGGCGTAAATGGAACTTGGTATCTACGCCATAACTGTCATCTGGCTAGCAGATCTATGTGTAGCTTTGTTAGTCTTCTTTCCAAATCCACGTTTCTTCGTTCTAATGCTCATTTATACCTTGAAATGAAATAATAAGTGATAAGAGTATATATTCATGTAAATCTTCACTAATAATGAGCATATTAGGGGGAATTGATGCTAAAATATCATGAATATTTAAATATCCCCCACTTAAACTCTACTTGCCCTCAAGTAGACCTTATTAAAATCATTCTTAAAAATATAACTCCCAAGTTATCTAAGAAGATATGAGTTTAAAAACTTCCTATGCTAGAAACATCAAAGCCGAACACCTCACGAAACGGGGAACAAAAACACTTATACGCTCTCTAATCAAAGTGTTTCATTTTCAGGGTGATCACTCATAAGCACAGTCATAGCATGTATTCTATCACAGGCTTGGCGGTTACACAAAACTCCACCACTAGAGCTAAGGTCAAAACAATTCTTAAAGGCAATATCGGGTGAACAGATGTTAAGGCTAGGGGTGAACTATTCCTAAAGTCTTTACGCACAAGCTACGGAGAAGGTGACAAAATCAATGATACATGACCAAATCCATGGCAAAGACACCAATGATTGCTCACTCCCTCACCTAAGCTCTAAGCATTGATCATTAAGAACAAAATGGGTAGGATAGGACATAAAATTCACATCATAAAGTGTAAAAATAAAAAATACACAAACAAATAGCTTTAACCCATAATCAACTTGTCACCGCCTCTCGTCCATCCACAATCCAAGCATCAAGACGCGAAAACCGGATCATCATATAACAAGTTAGTGTGCAAAAAGTAGGTGACATATAATGATGATATGTGCACACTAACTTGATCTTCAAAATGCTAGTCGGTGTAATGTAGTCACCAAGTAGTCACCAACTCGTAACATCCAATGTATGTGAATGAGGCATTTCCCTCGTTACTAGTCGAATAAGTTCGATCAACAACAAATATGGATTAATGCTTATAGTGCCTACACTAATCCATTCTTCAAATAATAATGCACAAACTACTATATATATATATATATATATATATATATATATATATATAACTGAAGGTGTACGACGTCATCAATGACACACACACACACACACACACACACACACACACACACACACACACACACATATATATATATATATATATATATATATATATATATATATATATATATATATATATATATATATATATGGTTTTGCAAAACAATGCCCACTGGGCAATGTTTAATATGAATATAAAAGGAAATTTTAGCTTTATTAAATCAAAAATGGTGTATATTTAAGTTAATTTTTATGTTCATTTATTGTGCATTAAATGCATAATTACTTTAAATATGAAAAAAACAGATTGTTTAATGTGGCTTAAACATTGCCCAGTGGGCAGTGTTTAGCAGAACCCATATATATATATATATATATATATATATATATATATATATAACTGGAGGTGTACGACGTCATCAATGACACACACACACACACACACACACACACATATATATATATAACTGGAGGTGTACGACATCATCAATGACATATATATATTTAAATCATAACTAAAAATAAAACAAGGGGTCATCCCCCCCCCTTGAGATGAACATATACGAGGAATACGGGGGGTCTTCAATGATCTTCAAAGATGTGTCTTCCACGAAAGCGTGATTCCCGAACCTCTCAACTAGGACCAAGGACTTAGGCAAACGGAAACTTCCTAACCATATAAGTAAGACTACATGGTAGGCTAAGGCAAAATGGTGTAAACAAAACAACATATAATTGGGTTAAGAAAAACAATATTGGCTCGGAAGTATGTATCTAGGAGTATCTTGCACTAAATGTGAGTGTAACAAAAAGGGTTTACCACGGGAGGTCGACAAGTCGAGGTGACTAGTCGATAAACACACACAATTTAACACATATGGGCTGTTTTGGTGTAAATCATAAAATATTGCCTTCTCGAACTATCTATCCGAAATACACAAATAAAACTTAATGCACTACTCGTCTATCGTCTCGAAATGATATAAAGGCCAAGTTCTGAAGTAGACAATACGACCCGCACACTCAATATTTGGTGGTTTTATGTCATATGAGAAAACAGATATTCGGCTAAACCTCACCAATGAAATCAAGGGTTGTTGTGTGCTCGGCAAAGATCTACTCTAGTTAGGTTAGGAAAAACATGTCAAAATTTTTCAAAAGTGGCATCATTTTTCAAAATAAACTAGAAAAATGAGGACAATCGAGTTAAGTGATAATTTTACTCCCGTCCCCCTACTTAAATTGTACAATGTCCCTATTATACGCAAAAATGGAAAATAAAGAGAGACAAGTAGAATTAGAATGAGAACTTCCCTAAAATTTGATCCAAAATGATAGAAGGACACGTGAAAAAGAGGTGCCTTGACTTCACCTCCATGAGCAAACTTCAATTCCCTGAAATCAAACCACTACCATAGCATAATTCTAGAAAAAAATATATATATACAAAAACAAAAATAAAAACAAATAAAAACCTAACTCACTTTCGTAGGAATCACGATTGCATTTAGCGTTTGCAACAAGCCTTTTAAGCCACTCGGTGCCCGAGTGGACGAGTGTAGTCTCGTGAGGGTTTATAGGGAACACAACCACAAAGTTCATTTATTTACTAATACATGGTTATGGGATGCATGTTATTTGAAAAATATTTTGGCTACAGAAAGAAGTTACTGCGTAGCCTCAGGATATGAGTTACGCCATTGATGAGTTGACCTGCTATTTTTCTCTAATCCTGGGGAAGGTTAAGGCGTAACCTACTCGACAGGATTACACCGTAGAAAAGCTCTGATGTCCTTTCCACGAAAATGTACAACTCAATGGCCTGTTCCGAGCCTTCCTACGTCCTTCATTGTTGTAGATACCTGCAAAAAGTAATAAAAAACAAACCAAAACCAACTAAACTAATAAAAAGAAGAAAAGACGGGTTGTCTCCCGACAAGCACTTTTCTTTATTAACGAGTTTTTAAGTTAGACTCAAAGCCATGGGGCTTATGGTTCCCAATGGACACTTCCAGCCTCGTCCATCTCCTTCATAATATTACCCCTCACCCACAAAACATTAGACATTGTTCATGGAATCTAATTTCTTTCAATACTTCTTACCTTTGCAAATATTTCTCTAGGACCATTTGTATAACGTCTGATTTCAAACTTTTTGGCCACAATAGGTGGCGGTTTTTTGTATGTAATCCTGAGCAACTTGCGTCTTCTTTGTTCATATTCTTCATCATCCGGATCGGTAAACCTATCATACCCTTGTAGCTTGTGGTAATCCATGATTCCCTATAACTCATCATTTTCGGCTTCTGTTCCTGTATAACACTCATCATCGAGTCTATCTTCAATTAACTCAAGAAAATGTCGTTCTTTTTCTTCACCCCAGTTTATCATATAGTCCTTCTTGGTCTCATACTTTTGTTCACTATCTCTCGTGTGATTAAGTTCCACGTTATGTATTTTGGGAACTTCATTGGTGCTTGGCGTGTCTTCATTACGAGGGTGATTAAGGTCATCCCAAATCTTCCCCTTAGTCAATATATCTACCTTACCGTAGCGAATTCGTATCCAATCATCAAAAGTTGTTACAAGACGGCCACAACGTGTACCACTTCTCCGTATCATTTGTGGACGTCCAAAGGTATTAGTTATTGTTCCTTCTAAATTCATTACCTCCTCCGTCACATTCATCATTATAAGGGTTACAAGACGGCCACAACGTGTACCACTTCTCCGTATCTACGACAATTGCTTCACGCCAATGGATCCTTCGTATAATTTTGTTTGAAGTGTCTACATACCCTTTCTGATGTTTTGCTAAAGTTTTCAAAAGTGCTCCTTTCTTGGTTTGGGTCATTAGAGAACTTACTACCACAGGGTTTTCAAGTTTTCCATCCACCAATGCGCATTCCGAATTTGGTGGTGATTTTTCATCCATTCTTTTGCCACCATTCCTAATATACGGCGTAACCTTGTCTTCATGGTTGCGCCGTAAGTTTGGTCTATCAGCCATATCGCACTCATTTTTTAATTGCTCCTCATCATCTCCCGTGTTCTGCTCTTCCTTATTTACCTGTACAACATTATTATTCGAAACACCAGAAAAATGAGTCAACGAGTCCCTAAACAATGAGGTAGCTTGACGAGACTCAAGTTGTGTTATTTCTTCTCTCTTTTCTCATTTTCTTTTACCACGCAAACTGATTCGACAGGGCGACTCAATTCACCCTTTTCCATGCTAAAAACAAGCTTCTTGTGTTCTATTTTGAGATAAATTAATTGATTAAAAACATCGATTTCAGCATGTACGGTGGCTAGGAGTGGTCTTCCCAATATTAAAGGCATACTAAGGTCTTCTATTATGTCGAAAATGCAAAAATCCACTGGGATAGTGAACTTATCAATTTTGACGAATACATTTTCTACAATGCCTTTAGGTATACTAACAGTCCTATCAGCCATTTCTATTGTCATGCAAACTGGTTTAATAGACCCCAAATTCAACCTTTTGTACATAGAATATGGCATAATGCTTAGACTAGCCCCTAAATCAGCTAAGGTATTCCTTACCAGCCCCTAAATCAGCTAAGGTATTCCTAACGCTCAAATTACCAACAGAACAAGGAAGAATAAAATTCACTGGGTCTTTTTCCTTAGGGGGAAACTGATTCTTTAGGGCTGTTGAACATCGCGCATTGAGTTTAACTTCTTCTCCATCCTTGGCCTTCTCTTCGGTTGATCTGTTTTTCAATTGGCTACTGATACTTTGAAGCGGAGCTGGTTGTGGAAGGGGCTCCACTAACGGTTTCACTGGTTCCACGAAGGTTTCTGATTGCGCCTCTTGCTCTCCATTATATTCCTGTTCATCCTGTTCAAACATTTTAGAAAAATAGTTAATTTCATCTTCAGTATATTCAAAAGGTGTGTACAAGGGTAGGCCTTCGCTTGTGAATATTGTTTTGCATTCCTCTATCCAGTTTAAAGAACTGGCTTTTCCCTTCATATTCTGCCCTTGCACATCACTGGTCAGTAAAGTAATTTTGGTTTCCAAACTTCTAAGGGTTTCATCATGAGCCTTGAGGTTCAAATTAGTTCCTTCTTGGAAACTCTTCAACCATTCTTCCCATTATGTTTGCTTTTTAGCCGATTCTTCCAAATACTTGTTAATTGTCTCCTCAATACTGGACCTCCTTTCTCCATAAAGAGGTTGGTTTTCTACTCTAGTGTAGTACCCTGGTGGTCCCACACGGTATCTCGTCCCATTATTTCCTTTACCTTGAAAAGGTCTACTAGCTTCTCTATATTTAACCTCTTCCACCGCTTTTACCTCTTCATGTAGTGGGCAGTCTTTATCCAAATGTGTTCCCCCACAAGTATCGCATCCTACCTGAATAGCATGAACATTTTCTTTCAACTTTTTCATGTCTCTAACTAAACTATCTAGCTTCTTTGATATCGCTCGAGTCTTATCCGAATCTCCCTTGATACTTCTGCTGCTAGCCCTATCGTGCAATTTTTTAGAATGGTCCGCCATATCTTGAATTGTCTCAAGTGTGTTGGGAATTATTTCATTCATAATTTGTACTGCCAAGTCAAAATATGGAACTGCTGAAGATTAACACTAACGTTAATAACTGAGTTAGTACTGCTAGTGTAAATATTAGTACTGATGAAGTCTGCTTATAGAAGATGGTACTGCCAGTGATAGAAGACGTATAAAGTGATAAGTTTAGAAGATATTCTGTGTATATCTTATAAGTTTAGAATGATACATATATTGTATATGAATAGTTGTCTAGTAAAGGACTCCTTGTGCCTATAAAAGGAGCTCCTAGGTTAAAGTGTTAGACATAATAGATCTCTTATACATCTCTAGAATACATATGTTTTGATAAGCTTCAAGGTTGTAAAACCTAGTGATATTCAGATCACTCGTATTATTTTCTTGATAATATTGAAGCATTTTGATTATATTGTTCTTGCATTACTGTTTCATTGTTCAATACATTGTCAATATTCTTCTAAGTGTCAAAGATTAGATTCCGCATACTCTTTGATATACAATAAATTTTCTAACAAGCTCAAGCAAGATCCGTGTTTAGGACTCACAAGTGGTATCAGAGCCAAAGGTTCTGAAACTTTACTCTAGAAGAAACATGCTAGAAGAATTCTACTTTCATTCAAGAAGATGGATCTTGAAACAACTCAAACCACAAACACCACTAAACTGCCCTTGCTCAAGCAGAATGATTATGAGATGTGGAGGCTCAGAATTGAGCAATACTTTCAAGTGCAGGATTATGCTCTATGGGACATCATAGAGAATGACAACTCTTTTAGACCTAAAGTCACAGAAACACCAGAAAATGGTGTCAAAGTTCAAACTATAAGCAATATTCCTGTTACTACAGAAGAGAAGCTTCAAAAGAAGAATGATCACAAGGCTAGAAGTATGTTGTTGATGGCTATACCTAAACAAAAACTATTAACTTTTAGCAAGTACAAGGATGCAAAGACTCTGTTTGAAGCCATAACAACAAGGTTTGGTGGTAATGAAGCCACCAAGAAGACACAAAAGACTTTGCTGAAGCAGAATTCTGAGAACTTTAGTGCTACAAGCACTGAGTCTCTTGATCATATGTTCAACAGGCTACAGAAGATAGCACTGGTACAGAAATGGGATTTCGTAACATAAAAAATGTGCGACGATATGCATATAATCACACACATTTTTTTTGTGTGTCACCAAAGGTCGCGCCACCGTAGGTGGCATATGGTCACATTGTTTAGTTTGTGGCCGTTTTCATTGAAAAAGAGTGAACAAAACCCGAATATGTGTGACAAATTAGGCACAAGTTTTGTTGGATTAAACAGTTTTGTGTGACCGTAAACACTTTATAGTCACACAAATGTTTTTTGAGAGTAACTATTGTTCGTCCATTGGCCACATAAATATATAATATATGTGACATTTGAGATGATTTATTCAAGTAAATGTGTATTTTGTGTAACTATTTCCCGTCTTATGGCCACACGAATATATTATAAATGTGACATTTGTGATGATTTAGTCACACAACGTGTGTTGTTTTTTTGGAGTTAGTCACATACAATTTAAAAAACAGTGGCCAAAAGTGTTAATAAGTGTGACCATATGCTGTTTAAAGTGAAGAAATGTGTATTTTGTGTGACTATTGTTCATCCAATGGCCACTTGAATTTCATGTTTGTGTGGCCTTTTGTAATATTTAGGTACACAAAGCATGTTTGTTTTGGGTATTTAGCTACATACAATTAAGCATAAAGTGGCCAAAAGTGTTAATAAGTGTCACCATATGCTGTTTAAAATGAAGAAATGTGTATTTTGTACAACTATTGATCATCTAATGGCTACTTAAATTTTATGTTTGTGTGGCCATTTGTAATATTTAGTCACACAAAGCATGTTTGTTTTGGGTATTTAGTCGCATACAATTAAGTATAAAGTGTCCAAAAGTGTTAATAAGTGTGACCATATGCTGTTTAAAGTGAAGAAATGTGTATTTTGTATGACTATTGATCACCCAATGGCCACTTGAATTTTATGTTTGTGTGGCCTTTTGTAATATATAGTCACACAAAGCATGTTTGTTTTGGGTATTTAGTCACATACAATTAAGCATAAAGTGGCCAAAAGTGTTAATAAGTGTGATGATATGCTGTTTAAAGTGAAGAAATGTGTATTTTGTGTGACTATTGATCATCCAATGGCCACTTGAATTTTATGTTTGTGTGGCCTTTTGTAATATTTAGTCACACAAAGCATGTTTGTTTTGGGTATTTAGTCACATACAATTAAGCAAAAAATGGCCAAAAGTGTTAATAAGTGTGACCATATGCTGTTTATAGCGAAGAAATGTGTATTTTGTGTGACTATTGTTCATCCAATGGCCACTTTAATTTTATGTTTGTGTGGCCTTTTGTAATATTTAGTCACACAAAGCATGTTTGTTTTGGGTATTTAGTCACACACAATTAAGCAAAAAATGGCCAAAAGTGTTAATAAGTGTGACCATATGCTGTTTATAGCGAAGAAATGTGTATTTTGCGTGACTA